>JARQZK010000746.1:367500-417500 GCA_030704885.1 Cynegetis impunctata
TATATCCTGGCATATATTCAAATCTTTCCACTACTGAAAAGCAATTCCAGTGATTGTACAAAGCACCTTTGCAATTGTTGATTGTGTCAACTACAGTCCTTTGTACAGGTCCAGTTTCCTCAAGTCCTGGACAAGGATCCCCAAGCAGACCTTTTAGAGACAGGGCCGCACTTTCTGCTAATGAAGGTATAAAGTATCCTCCTTCTAAAACCATCACTATATGCCCATCAGCAATTCCAGCGAGAAGATGGACAAGATGTGAATAGAAGCCTGGAGTGACAAGCATTTGTCCCTATAAAAAAATGAATAAGAGTTAAGACTTTATTTGGGCCAAGAAGCTTTTTTAATGTAAGAAATTATTTCCCAAAACTTCATTAAATTAAATGTAATGTAAATTATAAATTTCGAATGTACTTTACAGTTAATGAAAAATGGGTTTTAATACAAAGTGTACTACTTTTCATCATCTCAATGAGAAAATAAAATTAAAACGAAATATTAAGTAAAATTACACAGCACTGTCTCAAAAATAGTGAATTTTCTTTTATTAATGGATGAGAAATTATCGTTCAAACGTACCTCAGGACAGCCAACAGCAGCATCATAGCCAGCAGAAATCATAATTAAATCAGGACGATACTATAGAAAGAATATGTTAATATGGAAAAATAATATGATGAAATCTTCACCTCATATGCTACTGGTAAGAGAATATTGAAAACCATGGCCAAGTAATCTGTATCTCTCAATCCGGTACTATTCAATGGGACATTAATATTGAATCCCTTTCCTTCATCTTCTCCAATAAAATCGAAATTTCCTTCTCGCAAATTTGGCCAATATGTTCCGTTTTCATATCGATGCATAGAAAAATAGAGAACACTTAAAAAAGAGTATCATATTCTTAGTTATTCGATAGTAATGAATATGACGAAAACCTAGATGAAATAATCAAAGTATTAAAGAACTAAATGACGACGACCTAGTATTTACTCTTACAAAATTATGCATTCTGTTAGGTAATAATTAACTACTAAAATATGATTAAGATAAAACTTTCATAGTTACTAAACAAAAACTTGAAAATTTCCAATGTCTTTGCCTACCTGTAAAAATGGAAGCAAACTAATAACAAATCTGACTCTAAATAAAGAACACCCTAAGTAGTTATGAATATTCTTGTCATTAGGCCAGGACTTGGGAAGACCATCACTTATGCCGAATGCATATATCTGAAGGATATCATAAAAAGTCTAGTCCTTGCCATAATTGGAGACTTCTTGAAAATATGATTGATTCGATTTTACTGAAAATATTTCTATTATTTGAGTAGATAAATTAGAAACTAGCCTAGTAAAAATACTGTTGATTTATGGTAAAACAAGTACTCAAGCAACCTTCATTGTAAAATATGAATTTATATATTTTATTATATAAATTTAAGATATAATGCACTTATGCCGAATGTATATATCTGAAAGATATCATAAAAAGTCCAGTCCTTGCCATAATTGGAGACTTCTTGGAAATATAATTGATCTGATTTTACTGAAAATATTTCTATTCAGGTAGATAAATCAGAAAGTAGCCTAGTAAAAATACTGTTGATTTATGTGAAAACAAGTACTCTGACAGGTTCAAGCAACCTTCATTATAAAATATAAATTTGAGACATAATGCATTAACAGATACGCAATTTTATTAACTCAAAAAAATTGTCAATTAAATTGAAACTTACTCTTTTCTTCTGTAAAATGCTTCTTGTATTCCGTCACCATGGTGAACATCAAAATCCACAATCATTATTTTTTTGCACCATTTTTTCTGTAAGCTTTTTTCAGCAGCTATTGCTACATTATTGAAGTAACAATATCCTTCAAACGCATTATATTTAGCGTGATGTCCAGGCGGGCGTACAATTGCGAAACCATTATGAAACTTGCCTTGGCATACTGATTTTGTTACATTTATTGTCCATGTTAGAGCTTGCATAGCAGCCTTAAACGTGTCCTAGCAAAACAAAAAATATAGTTTGACAAATTAGAAAGAAATTACGGATTAATTAATAATTGTAGGTTATTCAATCAAACTTGATGATAACATTTTGCAAGTAATATAACTTCAAAAGAATATTACCATACAAAAGTATACTCCATCATATTTCTTTGCTTCCTCTTCACGTTCATCAGTATTTTCAATTTTTGATATGCGTTTCAAGGTTTCAATAAGATCAGATGAATGAATGAGTGTAACATCCTCTTCTGTACACTCTCTATCAAGTGAAAGTATTTCACATCTTGTCAACAAACATAAAGTCGCCAGCCTGCGGATTAAATTTTAGAAATTATTGTATATTTTTCAATAAACGCTAAAAATTGGTGTATTTTGAATAGAAAATTACGGTTACATATTATTTTCACACTCAATAAAATTAATAAACGCATCAGTTTTTGATTATACTAATGTTATCCATTGGAATTTCTAATTCTAGCTTGAAAATAAAACAGATTGACAATTTAAACCTTCTCAATTTGAGTATATTTCATTAAAATGAAACCTTAAATTTCAATTTAACAAATCTATAAATGCATTAAATAAAATTGCACCGCTGTGTGTACACAAATATTCAGCTTTCAATTATTGAAATGCGTTTTTAAATACAAATGCCTGACAAAATTAGTCAAGAGAAGTTTATACTATCAAAACAATTGCATTCAAAGATGAATTCAATCTAATTCCTAGAAATAAAATGATTACGCAGAAACTTAGCTTTAATACAACAGCATATATTCTGAAGCAGAGAAACCTGAAAAATCCATATCAACTCCTTTCAGTCCCTCAAGAGAAAAAATTCAGTGTTTAATAGATCCAACAAATCATTGAGCATCCCTTAAAATTTTCAAACTCAATCATAATAAAAATGCTAACGACTTACTGAACTACTGGTCTGACTCTATTCTACTATATCTATAATATATAAAACAATAATGTACTCCCATATCATTGTTATTTGCATCTACTTTCCACATCTTGAGTTTTTATTCCGAATGACCTGAACCATATGCCTCACCTCCTCTAAAGTACATATACAGTTTTTTCTTTTGAATAACACAAAATTACAACTTTTACTTAAAGTCCAAGTATGAGATATAAATCAAAATTCAGATGTGCATTTTGAAATGAATTTCTTATCTGATAATTCATCAAATACCAATTATCTTAGTATATTCATTACATTATTCCAATAAACCCTGCTATCAAGTCAAATGAAAACTATTTATATAGCACTTCAAGGAACTGCAAATATATTTTTCTTAAGAAATGAAACAATTGCTATTACAGAATTAACAAAGTAAGATGCCAATGAACAGAAAATATTCCAAATGAGAATTTACCTATTAATTATTTCTAATAAACGTGAGGGATTCTCAGGATTATTGTCATCCCAATCATTTTTCTGTTGTGCCATTATTTGTGTTTCCGTGCCAACTACTGTTAACTTTCTATATTCTGCCATATACTTATAGCACCGCTCATAAGGATCTGGAGCTGATCTATCGGATTCCATAAAACCACCTTCCTCCATTTGTTTTTTTCTGAGAGCCACCACATCTTTCAAGGAAGACTAAAATACAATATTTTTTATATTATTGAAAATTATTAACTAGCTGATAACTTACCACTTTTGTGGAACGATGGGTTCTTTTGAAGGTTCTACCTGTAGGTCGCGACATTTTTTTCAAGATTATCAAAAATTTCAGATATGCTAGAAGTATTAATTTAATGTATTGAGGAACTGATCGAGTGTAACAGAAAACCGAGTATATTATTATAACCACAGAAACGGTTGATAATGTGTGCTAACACTGCTAACCGACTATTTTATCAGGTAAAAATTTTCTTAAAATTGCTGGAAGGCGAAGACACACCTATTACCGTAAATAAGTTGAAAAAAACTTTCAGGTGAAAATAATTTATTGAAGGGACCCACACAATAAACACTACATAGAACCATAGAAGGGTAAGCTATGTATGAAAATGAAATAATGAATTATCTTCTGATCTCATCTCAGTAAACAAACCGACAGAGCACAGAAAACAGCAAGGATATCTTTATGGATATAACACTTGTTTTTACTATCACAATTCATAATTAGAACAGTTAGGGGACCTCTTTCAAACATACCTCCATTTTCAGCGCATATAATGAACCGAGTTTAGAATGTGCGCTGAAGATGGATGTATATCTGAAACCGGTTCACTGAATGTATTTATAATTAAAATAGATTTTTATGAAAGCAAATTCCATTTTCCTATTTTTGCATAATAATGGATTCAAATTCTTTTACATCGTCAAGTCTGACACTGAAACTTTCAACAAGTATTTATACTTAACTGAGTAGGTACTTCTGAATCGGTATGGGGTTAATCTTTAAACTCCCAGATACATTATTAAATGGTGTAGATATTGAAAAGAGGTTAGTTATGAATGTCTGCTTCATGTATAAAATTTCGAGTACATCATAATGACCTGTCTACAAGTTTCCAGATTTGCTCACCTTTATTCCGATTAAGGACCTAATTGATTTAGAGTGAATACTTTGTTAAGAAATTTCACTGTCAATATCCGAAGAAGCCCTGGTAGAGAAAAAATTTCCGATACGTTGTTTTACATTCAATTTTATCATTGACATGAATTCTCACATCAAACTACCAACAATCAATTTATCATTAATTTTTTAGATCAAACGCCATACACAAAAAAGACAAAATGTTATTCATCCTGCCGATAGTAATACAATGAGATAAAACGTCAAATTGGTTAAAACAGACATATGCCATGAGTTTTTCTCAGAGAAGAAATGGTAATAAAATTGTAATTTGTGTTTATTTTTTATAGTTATGAAAATAAACATTTTATTATTGATTATTTTAAAAATATGATCTAATTGTGTACTAAATCAGTACATTTATTCTTAGTAATTGGCGTCTGAAATGAAGATCGTAGTGCCGGAACGGCTAATATCGGTACTAGAGCATGGGCCATTAGCTGTTTGTTTACATTGATTGATAATGGTATTTACGTTCTTTTCATTTTGAGTTTTCGAACGTTTAGCTTCGTAATTTGTGTTTTTTTGGACTTCGTATTTTCCAGTGGTTCATTGTGTTTCAACAAAAGATAACCTTCCTAAATCAAGTTGAAATTTACACTGAGTTTTTATCATTAAACATGAAAATCAATAATAAAATAAAGTTGAGGACGAATAAATTAATTGGTTAAAGGAACTATGTATACCTCATGAAAAGGCTGTATGATAGATCACCTATTTATTTGAAAAGTAAAAAACTTTCAAAAGTTTCAAGAAACCATCTCTGACATGTCTACTTTCATTACCAACTGAAGAATTTTTGAGCTTACCAGCAAAACTGAAAGAAAACATGAAATTAAAGAAAAATTAACACGAATACTCTGCTTGAATGGTTTGAACGTAATGAGTTATTATATTTTTTGAATTTTCCTGACGTATAACAGCTCTCCTAAAAGTACGGTGGACTTCTGAGAGTCTGTTTTTTTTTAGATAGAATCTCGTTTTTCCTGATTATATAATTGAATATTTTAGTTTTTACCTAGCTATAGAGTCAAGATTTATTTCATATTCTTAATGTTATGAGAAACTGTTATTTTGGTTGTGCAAATAAACATTATTTGTTATTATTATTTTAATAGTATCTCTGGTTGTTACATGAAAGAAAATACAATTATCTAGAATCTCTGGATGATGGCCCAGGTTCAGATTCCGATAAAAATGGAAGATTTTTCGTTGGAATAGCATTGAACTTCAAAAACTCTACGTTTTCGGTTAGCTGAAAATTGCACATCATTAGTTGGTATAATTCTATATGGAAACATCCACAAACTTAGTGCAGGGAAAATAATTATTCTCAGTAAACTGTTAGGAACAACTCTCTTATGTTCAGACATTTTTTCCAATCATCAAGTTATGAATCCACACCTTTCTTCTGTCCATCATTTCCTTGTTTCCCAACTTTGTTTGGAATGCAACTTCGAATTGTCCAGCTTTCGGAAAGGTATGTAAGCTATATTTGGGTTTTTTTGACCAAGATGAACAATAGAATACACAACAATAGTGATTCATCTCTTCTGAACGTTCGAAAACGATCCAAAACACAATTAAAACTCAACAACTTCTCATATAAAATACACGTAAACATATGTAAACAAATCAATCTATGGCCCATGCTCTAGTAATATTCGACACCGGTAGGGGGCGTATCGCTTATTATGTTTTACCAAATGATTGATTTGTGAATATTGGACGGTTTAGTCCGTTACTTATACTTTGTGACAATACATTATAAAAATATAAATGAAAAACAATTTACTTTGTTTTTCATCACTATTTTCTTGAAAAAACGATTGTGATAAAAACAAAGTAAATTGTTTCTCATTTATATTTTAAAGATTGATTTGTGGTTACTAAAGTAGGACACATATGATCACGATTCGACTAACAATAACAAACTACAAGGGGTGTATTCGCGTTGGGCGCTTACACGCTTTAAGCGCTCACGCTCAGAAGCACAGATTATTGGCGTTCGTGTTGGCCTACTAGCGCTTAGAGACGCTCACGCTTTGGCTTTGAGCATTAAAGGTGAATGTCAGATCTTCTTTTTACGCTTAGGTAGGCAAAAGCCCGATAGTTCACGCAAATACTGTGCTTTAACATTTCCCTACTAATTTATTAATTATCGACAACAAAAGTTAGGTTAGCTTACGCTTCGTGTTAAGCGTTTGTGAGCGCGAGCCGACCACAGAGAACGAAGCTTATAAGCGCTTAAAGCGTGTAAGCGCCCAACGCGAATGCACCCAAGGATACCAAACAAAAAAAGCAAAATGTAAAGAAGAAATCTCAAACAAATAGATGATTTTCTGTTTTCTATCAAACCCACATTCATTATTCATCCTGCCAACAATGGCATCAATCATAGAAATCTTAATATATATCAAGTATATATCTATGGCATCAATCCTTGGTTATACCACAGAAAAGGATATAAATTCTTTTTTCAAATTCAAAGCAGTTCAGTGGATTCAGTTATTGTGACAGTTTTTGAACATCTGTAAAAAGTAAAATATTTTGCTATGCTTATGCTATGATTTTTTAATTTTACGATGAGAAGGAGAAGAAAATTGGAAATAGTGTATTTGTTGACTTGAAAGATCAAAACTTCTTGAAATATTCTCCGATTAATAGGCGAGGGATAAACATTGTCTCATGAATATGCTATCATTTTTATTGACAATTTGTAAACTACTTTGACGATTAATTTGGGTTAATTCGATTTCAGAGAACACATTTGTACAACAATTATCAAAATGACTGTTCACTATAAGGAATTATACCTCGCTTCCAGTATAGAAGCCCTGAATAAATTGGCTAAAGATGTAAAATCTTCTGACACAAAATTTGATAAGTAAATATGCATAAAGTATCAATGAGTGATTGTTAAAAATATGTATATTGCAGGAAATGTAGGACTTTGGAGAAACTTTATAAAGCTGCACAGGATGAACTTATTGACCAAGAAAAAGCTTATGTGCTATTATACAGATTTTTGTTACTTTTTGAACGGTATAAAGGGAAAAATGATAATTTCATGGAAATACGGTTCAAGAACCAATTGGCGAAAGCTAAACAGCAGTTTGAGAAGTTACAAGAAGATTTGTGTCGTAAATATACAGAAAAAGCAGCTACTGACAATGAAAATAAGAAACCTGCAGATAGACCAGATGTAGTTACTACTTCTGGAAAGAAGTTTCCAGGTATTCAATATTCATAGAGGTATAATATTATTTCAACTTAATTATATTATTTCCAGAGAATCATATAACCTGTTGTGAATTGTATAGTGCCTTAAAGGATCCTAATAATAATATCCTTTTGGTAGATGCTCGCCCTGAAGAAGATTTTAAGCAATCAAGAATAAACATTGGAACAGTCATAAATGTTCCTGACCATCTTATACAGTCAGGGTATGAATAATAGACGATATCTTGCTCTTTTAATTTTGACCTAAACTTAAATATTCTAGTTTATCTGCACATTGTATTGGACAAAACTTACCGAGTAATTATAAAGAAATTTGGAATAAAAGAGATAGTTTTGATGTTATCGTCCTGCTAGATTGGAATAGTACTCATGAGAATATGAGAGCAACCAAATTAGAAAAATTATTATCGTCACTAGTTGATGTAAGGATTTCTATGACTTTTGAATGACTAAATTTGTTTTTGTAGCTCTTTGAATATTATTTTTCAATATATTTATAATTAGTCTATTCAAAACCAAAAATGGGGTTTATCAATAGTTATGTATTAGTTTTAGTTTACAGTTCACAAATATTATCTTATATATTAATTATTTCAGTGGGATACAAATAGGACGTATATCCAAAAACCGATAATATTGGAAGGTGGATATATGGAATGGGGGCAAAAATATCCTTCCTCTTCCATTAATCCAAACATTGTAATGAACAAATTGAACGATGAACTTGATGAATTGTTAAATCTTGATGATATTCAGTATCCTTCAGATGAAAGCAAAGTCCCTATCATAATATTTCAAGAAACTACTACTTCAGATCAAGTGGAACTACCTCAAAGCACTGAAACCCGAGAACAACTTATCCAAAAAAATAAAGAACTAGCAATGCGAAGAGAAATTGTATTGAATGACCTCATAGCCAAAGAAAAAAATTGGAGGCAATTGCAAAATGATAGGGATAAAGACCAGTTGAAGGAACTTGAAAGAGGAATTGCTAACTTAGAGAAACAATTAGGTATGTTGACAGACCAAAAAAAGGAAACACAAGACCAGTTTGAATTGTATGCTGGTTTTGATCCCCAGAAAGAAAACCTGGAAGCTAACCATATTAAGGAAATAGCTGACATCGACAAGTTAGAGAATCAGAAGTTACTTATTCGTGATACAATTGCTCAGGAGAGGTTTGAAAAGTTAGCTAAAGCTAGGGCTTTGAAACCTAAGGCTGCAGGAGATCCTAATGTCATTCTCAGTTCTAGTCCAAGTATTAATAGTGGGACTGGACTAAATGGTGGAAGAACTGATAAGCCTGTGGTAAATAGATCAAATAAACCTTCCAGTATTATACCAAGGTCAGGACTTTTTGATGGTCCCATAGTCTTTAATGTGAGTAAAATGTCATTTTTTACTTAGGGAAAAATATCATTTCTAGGTGTAATATATTCTCATACTCGACAACAACAAATGACAATTTGAAAATTCATAGGTAAAGTAATAAGTGTGAGAAGGCACTAATTTTATATTGTACATATACTTGATAGGTGATCATTAAAATTACATCAAAAGAAGAATGGAAATATATTCGTTGAAGTATAATGACATTTCTGGTTGCAAAATCAAAACTATATAAATTTAATTTTTTTTTAACTCAAGGGACCTACAGTTTAACGCCGGTTCCGAACGGCCAATGGGCTTGTAAACAATGTACATTACCCAACACTTAATCTCATAACTAGAACCACTAAATTCAGGACATACACAACGCCCAAGAGCAAGATGGGACTCGAACCCACATCCTCGGCTTACAACTTACCGCTGGTCTACCGAGGCCTCCCAATAAATTTAATTCATAGTTCTAAAAATTCTCTTCTGAATTTTCTTTTGTTCATGATGAGTCATAAGTGTTTAAGGGTTCTTCATTTGATGATAGTTTTTCTGGCTGCCATTGAATCATTCTATACCTATTGATCTATGGTTATGTATCATTTGTTTTCATTTTAGCCTGATGGAGGGGGCCTTATTGGTCTTAAAAACATCAGGAATACTTGTTATATGAACACAGTAGTCCAGTGCATGAGAAACATTCCCATAATGGCAGCCTTATTCTGCACTGGTAAATATAACAATCACGTTAAAAGAAAACCCGATGTAATCATCATGGAAACAGCATCCCTATTCCGGTCGTTATGGTCAAATATACATAAGGTTTTCAATCCAATAAATTTTTATGAAAAAGTCTGCTCTATCGAGCCTAATTATCAAATAGGAAACCATGAGGACTGTATGGAGTTTTTCCTTTTCCTTCTCAATAATCTGAGTGAAGATTGTGCATATGACCTGACTAAAAATGACAAAGTGATGTCTACAGCTCAAGAAGCTTGGTTCAATCAAATGGGTGGCAAAAATTCAATTTTTATTGAGCTTTTCTATCACCAACTGAGAATCCGTCAAATCTGTGAAAAGTGCCATACAACGTCAATGAAGTTTGAAATGGAAAGCACTTTCATGCTGCCTGTACCTGAACATGATTTCAGAGTGGAAGATCTAATGAGAAACTATCTTCAGGATTATATTATTGATGACTATGTATGCTCTCAATGCAAAAGACCTGTTACAAACTCAAAGGATATTACTTATGCCCCTAAGATATTAGTAATTGTTCTTAAACGGTAAGTTTTGCAGTTGCCAAAAGTCAAAATTAAACATTTCAAATCATTTTTGTAGTTATCAAAATCATATAATACTTCCATAATTTTTTCATGTAAACTGTTTTCTTTTGAAGTCCTATTTCGATTTTAGATACAAACAAGTGGTACACAATAATAATGTGTCTGTATCAAAAGTCGATTCGAAAGTTTCATTTTCAACAAATTTTCATTTTGGAAAAGCAAGATATAATCTCAATGGTATTGCAATGCATTCGGGATCTATGACATCTGGACATTACACTGCAGCTTGTTTGACTCATTTCAAGTAAGTAATTCAAAGTACTGAAGTAATTAGTTGCCTATATCATTATTTATTATTATTGATTTGTAATAGCAAGAAGCGGCTTTCGCTGATGAGCTCACTAAAAATATTAATAATGATAATAATTCATGAACCTAACATGCAACAGTCAACAAGTACAAAAATAACAGTCCTTCATCACAGTGGTTGTCGCATATTTACACATTACAGGTTTATATCATAATGTCTATTCTAGTTTAAAGGCATTGACACTGACAGCACTTATTGTTTCCTCAGTTGAAGAGTTCCATTTGTCCACCACTCTATTTGTTAGGATGTTTTTCCTTGAGAGTTTACTGCATCGCTCCTTGGACTGCTTCTTGGAATGACCTCTTAATTGGTGGGTATGGTTATAAAAAAACACTTGAAGATTGGCTACATAATGACCACTCTGAATTTTGTAAGGTTCAATCAAATATCCTCTTGCCCATCTTTCTTCCAGAGTTTAGTCCTAACCTCTGCAGCCATATATGTGTGCTTCCTAAGACCTACTCCCTGGAATCCTTGACACTCGCATCTTAACCTTTTCTAGCAACTCTATATCTTTTTTTAAATATGGATTCCAAACAGAGTGCATATACTCTAGCTTAGGCCGAATGTATTTTTTATACAGTTGGAGAATCATTTGGGCATCAGTGTTCTTGAAACCTACAGATGTCAGGTAGGCCATAGTATTGGCTTTCTTGACGATTGCAGAGATATGACTTTACCATTTAAGGTCTTCCAAAATTATCACACCAATATCTTTTTGTTTATTTGTGCTGCAGCTCAAAAACATTTACTGGGTAGGTCTGTTGGGGGTTATTTTGACCTATGCTCAATACAAGGCACTTGTTAGCATTCAAGGCCATCTGCCTATCCAACTTTCAACAATCTCCAAAGTATCCTCCATTTCTCTGTATTGCTCCAATGGGTTACAGCAGGGGTCACCAATTAGTTTCGCTCGGGGTCCGTTTCAAGCTTGAGCCACACATGTCCGCACCGACACACGGCCGTGTCTCGGTGAAGAATAGCCCCGTGCTTTCTTATGGGGCTGTCTTCACATCTCAGCGTCCGCACCGAGTCCGCACCGTGCGAGATAGTTCATGTTTTACTTTTTGACGGACACGGTGCGTTCTCCGATGGATTCTCGGCATATAGTAGAAATGGAGACCAGAGCGTAGCTGGTCGGTGGTCAATTTTTCTGTTCACCCTAGAAAAATCGATAGCATTGAAAAATTCGGGTGCTTTCGAATGAATGACGTTCAAAGTTCCAATGGATCCACCCCCAATTCCCCCATTCTCATCCCAGTAGTTTTTTCTTATAAGAAGAAAAATCAACAAGGAGAGGACAGTTTTTTCTTTATATCTATATTGCGAGTATACAACGACGAAGAAAGAGTACTACATTGTTTTATAGTTCTTGTTTCCGAAGTTTGTGAATATTAGTCAATATATTTTTTGTCAGCCCAGTTTGAAACTACTACCATTTTTTCAAACCTGATACTGTGCCCATTCAACAATTATCAAGATAAGTTGTTTTTATTTCCGCATGCGTCTTTTTAGTGGTATAAGTATGATATGTTTAACTATTTATTAAATTAGGATGTTGGCATCAATAATTAATAACTGAGATTGAATCACTTGGTGAAATATCATTAAGCATATAGTTTAAACTTCAAAATAAAACGACACTTCGCTTAAGTTTCACTATTTTGAAATAATAAGGTACCGTATTCAACAGAAGAGTATTTTTTTTTTAATTGTTTAATTTGTTTAATTGATTACATTGTTTACATTACATTCTGTACATGTATTCATATACTAGTTATACATTACTATTACTATTAGATAGAATTTGAATCACAAAGAAAAGATAAAAACATAAAAGAATGCTGGATTAATACACTTGATAAATATTCAATGGCTTTTATTTGGCACCTAGGTTAGGGAACCCTGTATGTGCCATTTGAATAGGTCTTAGAGGTCTAAAAGAAGATAGAGTTATAAGCAATAAGTCTAAAGAGAGATAGAATTACATACAATACACAGGAAAAACTTAAACGTTAAACTTGGGAACTAATGTGCGAAAAATATACAATTACCATAATATAACATATATTATTCCAGAAAATATCTGTAGAAATTTCTAGAATTTTGATAAATATACATTGGGGCAGTTTTATTGAATTTGTGAGGTTTATGCAGCATTTTTACCTCAACAGGTATTACAATCTAATTTTAAAATACAGACAATAGTAATTAGTGCAGTCACTTGAGCGATCAACCTCGGAATGAGAAATAATAAGTTGAATTTTTGTAGGTATATACCTTCATTTTGGCGTTCTTGAAGTTATCTCGAAAGTCTCATATAATCTCGTGTCTGCGTCTTAATTTGCATTATATATCAATTAAAATTTATTTTTTAATAACATTCTACAAATTTTTCTAATACCGACCGCGCTCGTAGTACGGCCGTGTGACGGAAATGTGTGGCTTTGAACGTCTCTCAGTGCGGGCACGGTGCGGATATGTGTGGCCTGACCTTTAAGAAATAAAATCGCCATCGCGGTCCGCACAACACGTGGTCGTCGTTGCGTCCGTCAATGCGGGGGATACATTTTTATTAAATTACGTACTCTGTAGTAGTGCAAGTTGCTGTGTTCTCGCGGTCCGCACAAAATGGGTCGGCGGTCCGGATGCGGACCGCGGTCCGCCATTTGGTGACCCCTGGGTTACAGTAAAATTTAGTATCCTCAGCAAAGTGGGATACATTGGTTCTTGCTCCTTGAGGCTAGTTGAAGATGTACACAAGAAATAAAAAAGGCCTCAAAATTAAACCTTGTGCCATCCCATTAATACTTGATTGCATGATGAGTATTCTCCAATAACCCTTACCGTGTGGACTCTGTCCATGATAAAGTTTGCTATCCAACGGTTTAGATCTCTTAATCCATAGTGGTTTAGTTTTTACACTAGTCTATTGAATGTCTTCTTTTTTGTATATTGGCGTTATAATATATAAGTTGTTAAAAAAACTACTGGACTATTATTTTAAGGTTGATATAGCTTCTTCTATTTTACCAGTGGTGAATTCAATAGATGTAAGAGTTCAAATTTTTAGAACTTTCTGGTAATGTTGGTATGTTTGTGTCGTCCCGTGTAAACATTTCATCAAACTGACTTGCAAACATTTCAGCAAAGATCGTGTTGTCTGTTATCAGGTTTCCAATTGTTTCGTCTTTTAATGTCACAGAAGCGACTTTTCAATTTAGAGTTCTTGTAATATACTTGAAAAACTGTTTATTTTAGGAAGAGCCCAAGAGACCCTGCTCATATTTTCTCCTTGATTTTACTGAGTTTCTTCAGTTGTTTGTTATGTAATACCTCAGGGATCTATGATTGGAACGATTTATTAATTGTGAACCACCTTCCATCAAAAATTTCATATGCAAAATATTGTAGCCTGATAAAATGTCAAAAATGGAGGGTAAGCAAACAAAGGCATAAAATCATTAAAGGATGCATCATTGTGGTTTACGTATAGTAAAATACAAATGTATTAAGAAAGAAAAAGTCATACATAAAGAAAAGATTAGTAGTATATGGAGCACTCTTCATAAGCGGAGAAATTCTGAAACTACAAAAGTGTTAAAATCTATTTATCTACAGACCTACATCTATTTATCTTTCACAAATACGCAGATTTTAATTATAACTGAATTGTTCAACTCGCAGTATAAATAAATTTTATGCAGCTTGAAAGAAATTCACAAAACTTTTGGTACAAGTTTATTGTTATTAAGTGAGAACACCAATTTAACGGATTCACAATTTATTGATTACAATATACAGCATTTAGATATATATTCTTTTAGGATTTGTAAATCAAATTTATACTTCTGAAATGTTGGCAAAAAATCCCTTTCAATTTATTTTTATTAAATTGCTACTAATTGTATACTCATTGATATAAGAATATATTTCAATCATTATATAGATTGATATAACAAATCAATTGAAATGCTATCTAGCATGTCCATTGATTACACTGGATAAGTATTTCTAGAGTTACATTACAGGTATATGAAATACTGATGATTTTGGAAAAATATGCTGCCATTATTAGGTGATTAGTCATTTGAACATATTTTTATAGGTGGTATGAGTACAATGACGAAATAGTGAGACCAATAAATATTGATGATGATATGGTTCGATCCAAGGCTTGTGCTTTTTTCTATTCAAGAGAAAATTCATAATTGTGATAATTGTTTTAGCTCTAAGATCTATTGTTGAAATCTTTATTATAATATTTATTTTATGATCTTGTTATCATTTCTAGTGTTCAATCATAAAATGTTTCATATAAATTCAAAGCTCTTTTATTGATAATGTTTACACAAGATAATCAAAACATACAATTATCATCTTATAAGTATGAGCTCCTAGTTATTATATTCTTTATTTAGAACATTGCACTCCGAATATTTGCATTTGTGAGAACTTAATATATGTTAATAAATTTTATAAAATACTACAGTTACAGACATTTTTTTTCACCTTAATTAAAATTGATAACAACACCGTTTGATGATGTATATTCTCCAACAAATAGTTTTAATCAATATACTTCAATAATTATATTTAGTAGAAAAATATATCAATAACTAAAAATTGTCGCATGATGACGTTCCTGATCGAACTTACATATCTTTCAATAATATATAGGTAGGAAATTGGAAAAATGCAATTAAAAAAAAACCGTGAGCATCAGAGCTCCAGCACAAAGGTCGTATTTTTTGCGCGAAATGCGAATCTAACGGATTGAATTATATTTTGAAAAATCACGCTTAAATAGCAAACCGAATTCAAAAGTAGAGATAATTTATTTTATTTGAAAAAAATGTGCATCGTGGTTGAGGAAAAAAGTTGAAACAAACAAAGGAACGTACTTCAATATCAACTTAATCCACCTACCAAATTTTAACCCTCTATTGTAAAAAAAAATTCTCGAAGTGCATCGTGTAGCATATATATATATATATATATATATATATATATATATATATATATATATATATATATATATATATATATATATATATACTTATATAGATATATATATATATATATATATTATATATATATATATATATATATATATATATATATATATATATATATATATATATATATATATATATATATATATATATATATATATATATATATATATATATATATATATATATATATATATATATATATATATATATATATATATATATATATATATTTATATATATATATATATATATATATATATATATATATATATATATATAAATAATATATATATATATATATATATATATATATATATATATATATATATATATATATATATATAGTATATATATATATATATATATATATATTAATTTTGAATTAAATTGCATATTTCTAAAATTACATAAATTCAATATATGATTTTTAATTAACAGTTTTCTCAGATCCTAACAGACAGCTTTCATGATTCCACATTTTACATGAACATCAAAATATATGAATGAATTATGATTATGAAAATGCTTGTGACTAGTTAATGCTGATTTTTATTAATATCTTATGAGGTTTTTATTTGGTCTTGTATTTAGAAATTATTTTCAATTTCAACTCTTTCATAATATTTTTCTTGATCGAAATTCAAGTTTCGTAACAACCCGCACAGTAGCAACAAACCAAGAGTTGATGCAGTGACGTCTTCTCCTTGTAATAATGGAATCGATCTACAAGTTACCTCAGCGCCAATAACACTATATTCTTGTTGGTAGCATTGACAACAGTTTTATCAGCTGAAGGAAACACACGTGTTTCATTCCTCCCTGAAGCATGTGTCAGGGAGGCGGGCAGCTTGAGTTTGGGATTAACTCCTTCAGCCAGATCAGAGGATACACTTGTATGTACAGGTGCATTAAGGATAGGTGAGACGGGATATTTATGGAACATAGGAAGTGTGGGTAGGGTTCAGAGGATTAATACTGGCCCAGCATTCGCCTTATAAGTTTGCAAGCAGTGACTTACATTACCATGAGGAAACCTCTGAAAAAACTGATGGCAGAGGTTTCCTCATGGTAATGTAAGTCACTGCTTTCAAAATTGAATAATCTCAAAGCTAATTTCGGAAGATGCATCACTCATAGTGTCATATATTATTATGAACTATCTGCAACATGCCGACTCGACCAAGAAATATATAAATGCAATGAATATTTTAAAGGATGTAGTTGCAGTGGCATAAGGTATCAAAAGGTGGAAAGTGGGTAATTCACTGAATGGGATTAGATTAGTTAAAAATTGTCGTTTTTGTGGGGCTGTGGGCTACACATGCCGTAATAAATGTTGATTTATCTAATCTGTGATCGTATTTAGTCCCCATCACATTCATGATGAGGTTGCCTCTATAATACTGTTTGGCTTATCTCAAGATTATTATCTTAGCTTGTCTCGTTATCGGGGTTATATCACAATGATTTAATTTAAGACCTTTAGTATTGATTCAGTGTTCTTGTACAATTTGCATTTCAGTTGATATCTGAAATTTTACGAAGTCAGTTTATTTCTTTGTTGCTGTTATTTGGTAGGTACGTCATATACTCTTCAATTTACAAGATTTCCTTAAAACACTTTATTACT
This sequence comes from Cynegetis impunctata, assembly GCA_030704885.1. NCBI lineage: Eukaryota > Metazoa > Arthropoda > Insecta > Coleoptera > Coccinellidae > Cynegetis > Cynegetis impunctata. Next base: position 385,035 of record JARQZK010000746.1, read on the forward strand.
TTAATTATTTAGTAGCAAGACAACCTCTCAAATATCCAGTTGTGAGTAGGTTTTTGAACTCAATCAGAAATATTGAATATCTAAACCAATTTTATGCAGTTGTCACGAATGATAAGTTATAAGGTACGCGAATGAGATAAGCTATATTCAGCTATCGATAAATATTCTGCACATTTTCGTGGGATGTATGCTATCAGAATATTTTATTCAAACTTATGGATACTTATAGCGAAAATATAATGATAGTTATTCATTGAACAGAGTTCTTCATCAATTTTGATTAAAAATTGAACGATTCTCTAATTTTCTACATGGATGAAATTTTGATGCCATCGATACTCATTTGATATTAGATAATTATTATTAATTTCTTGTTTTGGAATTATTGATGTAATGAATACAGCAAAGTTGCGTTCCGAATAGTTTACCTTCAATTCAATTTTAGGGCAATATTAATACACAGCTATTACTTTGAATTCTTCGCTCAGATGTCTTTATTATAAAAACGAAAATAGTATATTCCTAGTTTGAAGAAAAGGACCAGAGGATAAGTCGACTCTAAAAAGTGAAAGTAACAAAGGTCTCAAAAATTTCTATATATTTCAACTGAAATTTACATTAATCTAGGTACTTATCTCTGACAGATGTGCAATTCTGATTCATTTTATATGGTTTCAACTTGGCTTCATGTGTTTCCAAATATTAAAAATATAATTATTCGACTTGTTTCGGGCAACTAACTCATTATCAAATCTCATTTAAGTTTTGACAATTGGTTAGTTACCCGAAACATGACGACAAATTGTCATTATATATTTTATATATATATATATATATATATATATATATATATATATATATATATATATATATATATATATATATATATATATATACATAGGTATATATCAAAAATAATGGAAATTAACGTGATAACGGTCATCAGGAGATTGAGATATAAGGATTAGTATATTCTACCATTGTTAGAATACTGCGACATTGAGGACAAGGGATTTTAATTAGTATACTGACTGCTAACCCGATAATTTCCAAGACTTTTAAATATATATATATATATATATATATATATATATATATATATATATATATATATATATATATATATATATATATATATATATATATATATATATATATATATATATACATAGGGTGTTTCCTAATTGATTGTCAATATTTATGGGGGTGATTTTTGGGCCCATTTTAAGAAAAAAACTTCATATGAACATATGTCCTAAACGTCTTACCTTTTGAGATACAGGGTGGTAAAGTTTTCAAAAATAAATCATTTATTATTAATATCTACAGTCAGTGGCACGCCACTGACTTCTCTTAAAATAAAATAAAAATGAAATCTGTATTCAATTATGAGCAAATTTGATCTCTTGAATTTTTTTAGTCCGACGCACGGGTTTCATCTAAAAAAATAAAATCTACGTATGTCTCTGCAAGGTGATATTGTCATATGTATGTAACGATATTGTTATGATCATGCAGAGAAACGGTTTTTATTTTTTTAAGCGAAAACCGTGCATCGGATTGAAAAAAGTCAAGTGATCAACTTTGGTAAGAAATGATTGGGAATTTCAAAAATAATTTTTATTTCAGGAAAAATCTGTGGCGTACCATCAATGTCTGCCAAAATAGGCAGGTCAAATTACGTACGAACGCCACTGGTGGAAATTGAAAAAAAGTGATACATAAAAAATGCCTCTTGATTCATAGTACATGTATGACAAATTTCATTGAAATATCTGAAGTGGTATTGTAGATATTAATAATAAATTATTTATTTTTGAAAACTTTACCACCCTGAATCTCAAAAGGTAAGACGTTTAGGACATAAGTTTATACGAAGTTTTTTTCTTAAAATGGGCTCAAAAATCACCTCCATAAATATATTGACATTAAATTAGGAAACACCCTGTATATAAGGTGGGGAAAAAGTAATGTGATAATGTGAATTAGCTGCCATTTTGTTAGAAATGTAAAAATGGGACTATGTTTTCACGGAAAGCTTATCTGAAGGTATAAAAGGAATGACATTAAGTTGAAAAAATGAAATCGGCCACCTCCTGATTAGATGCCAATTTGTGCTCGTTTGACGGCATTTTGAATTGTTGCTCAGGAAACAGGATTTGCAAGGATTGTGGTTTGTTGTGATCCTAAAACGGGAGATCACAGGGCTCGGAAATTGGTGTTTCCAAATCTCCGAGCTGTCTGAACGGAAGCTCCGTCCTGCTGGAACCGAATGTTGGAAACCTAATTATGCACATAGCGGCAAAAAACTTTAACATCTGTCTTTAGCGCTCACCAGTTGCGGTTACGGTGATGCCGTCGACGTCCTGAAAAAAGGGGCAATCACAGATTCACTTCAAATGCACCAAACAGTCAGTTTGAAGGGATGCAATGGCTCTTCGTGTATTTCATGTGGATTCTTTGTGCCCCTCAAATGCAAATTCTTTTCATTTACTTCTTATATCTATTCCATATCACTTCTTGCACCAGGTTTGACAGAGCATGGGAGTAAGGAAATGGTATTGATGGAATCAATTGCAAGATAAAATCGTGTTCAAATTTAACCAATTCCATTGATTTTCATTCAGGCGTATTTCAAGATTGTGATTCCGCTGGATAAAGGTTCACTTTACACAGAAACTGTGGATCATGTATTAAATTCGTTCCAGGCATAGCTCAAATTATTCAACTTCAATATGTATGACTACAAAAGTGAATGCACACAACTTACGCAACATGATACTCAAGCCTTTGGCAAAATATTTGATGTTTCGTAAAATGTAAAATACATCTATTGAATTAAAAATTTCAAAAAATCCTTCATCATTTCAGCCTGCTTCAATAAATGTTTTTATTTAATAGTGATGTTTCAAACCGAGTTTAATTTGACATTTGACAAGCAATGTCAAATTAAACTCGGTTTATCATTAAACTTAGTTTAAAGTATACGGTGCAAGAACGTCGTTTAACTAAACTTGGGCTATGCGGGGTTCAAAACTGCTCAAACGCCGCTTATATTTTGGTGTAAGTGAAAATGTCAAATTAAACTCGGTTTATCATTAAACTTAGTTACGGTGCAAGAGCTTATATATGTGTCTATCAAAGAGCCTATATCAGGTTCTTGCACCGTTTTTTTTTATAAAACGTCGTTTAACTAAACTTGGTTTATCATTAAACTTAGTTTAATAATATATGGTGCAAGAGCCTATATATGTGTCGATCAAACAAAGGTTCCTATTTGAAATTTAGGGGCGATTTCAAATTCTATCTAGGGGAAACGTTGTGTAGTAGTTTGTAGCACTGGTTTGCTTGCACGAGATGCGCAAGCGCAGCCAAGCCAAGCCAACCAAACACTGTACTGTTTGCTGGTGCAGGATGAAGAGATTAACGACGACGAACTTCACACTGCCTTAAAACAAACCCGAAATTGGTCAAATGTACAGTAATAATAATTCAGGGTTCTCCAGGTGTGTATCGCTCTATTGCTTGCTGTCAACAGTGTCAAATAATTCTCTGTATCTACTATACATAAACGTCAAAGCGCAATGACATTAGACGCCATTTGCAAAAATTATGGCACATTCACATTATGACATTACTTTTGCCCCACCTGTTATGTATATATGTTATATACATATATATATATATATATATATATATATATATATATATATATATATATATATATATATATATATATATATATATATATATATATATATATATATATATATATATATATATATATATATATATATATATATATATATATATATATATATATATATATATATATATATATATATATATATATATATATATATATATATATATATATATATATATATATATATATATATATATATATATATATATATATATATATATATATATATATATATATATATATATATATATATATATATATATATATATATATATATATTGTACCTCAAAATATTAGGAAGTCGGGAGATATAATTATCCTCATTCATAGTTATAAATAAATAACAATTAAAAATACGTAACATAACTTCAAAATAAATTTTTTTGAAAGAAAAAGTTCGCGTTTTATCTTCACCTACAGATTTTCCGTCGAAAAAAGCTCGGGAGGTTCCGTTCGTTAACGCTAAAATTTAATTTCAGATAAGTAATTCTTGTTTCCGATTATATTTATATATTTGTTAAATTATAAAAGAATCTGTACTTGGTTTCACAATAAATTATTTAGAGGAAAACTCGACTGAAAAAAAATTGTCCATTTTATTTGGAAAATAATTTGGCGCCAGGGGCCTCCACGCCTTTTTTGCACCGAGGCCTCCAGACCTCTGAATCCGGCATTGGTCGGGACAAATAGTACGATTTCGGGAGACTCCCGATCAAATCGGGAGAGGGGTGCAACCCTACAGATTAATCAGTATCATATGAGCGAGTATACTACACTATATTAGCATCAGGATAATTTGAAAAAAAAGCCAATTAGAAGAATGGAAGAGTTGAATGATTTCAGTTGACTGATGATTTTGATTATAACTTCATAGTTACACAATATTAATATTAGTTCAATAGACGATTTGCTGTAATTATTTTAATTGTCAATATACCTAGATTTCTGATTTTGTAGATGACCAGTTAGTGAAAGTGAGAAAACTTAAGTTCAGAAAAAATTGTTCCTTAACCCGACACTGCACAAAGAAGAGGAAAATGCAAAGAACTAAGAATAAAGTTATTCCAACATTAAATTTCTTCTGCGTTGTACTTGGCAATATGCTCCGCGTTCTTTTCAACTTTGTAAATAAAACTGCAGAATTTGCCGTGAAGTTTTTCAAGCTTTCAGGCGAACTAGGCGTTTTCAGTTCAAAATGCACTTCAACTTCAATGCTAAATGGTAAAACAGCTGTCATAACGGGATGTAACAACGGTATTGGGAAGGTCACCGCCAAGGATTTCTTTCGAAGAGGTTTGTTAACATTACATTTTACGATAATTCAATTACTATAGCGCAACAAATACCATATTAATTCAGTGACATGATAATAGTTCTGAGTAAATAATGAGATATTGATCTAATTTTACAGTTTTTTGATTTTATACTAGCTTTGCCCACGGCGTTGTCCTCGTGGAAAAATTACTTGACTTATAAAATTGAACGATATCAACTAAATACAATCAAATAGAATAGAAGTAAAAGTATCTTTCCAAAAAAAAATTACTAACATAATTCCGAATATGTGCGGTGTGTATCGCTCCGGCACCTTGCCCCTCGTCACCCGCCGACATCATGATTTCATTTTGTTTTTGCAAACACCGTCTTAAAATCTAAACTACTTGTCCATACAATGATCTCCGAAGATTTGAAGAATTCTTCCGGACGAGGCCGCAGCACAGCTAGTATTTTATTAATTTGTGTATTAACATTGGCATGAAAATATATATCGTCGCGGACTTTTTTAAGTCCTACAACTTTTCTATCAAACGCATTTAAATATCTCTTAGAGTTAAGGCTTTTTTCGTTCAATCAAATACATAAAGTATGTCTCTATACTAATATTTTAGAGGAAGTTTGGATGTATGACTCAATTTCGAAACTACTCATACAATTCCAATTCAGATGTGATTTACTGTCATGCAAAAGTTAATAATTAATTTGATATCATTCCATTTATTGATAATTTCAAGTAAAAACATAAACATTACGGCGAAGTTTGAAGAAATCATTAAGATGGTCACTTCTAATAAGTAAGTAATAGATTCGTTTTGAGGTTTTTAGTCTGCTGACTAAAACTGAAATCTTTCAGCATTTGAAATAGATTAATTATGTCAATAATTGATGTGAAGTTGAGATTGACACTGCTAATGCTTCTACAGAAATTATATCTTTACTAAGACAAAAAGAACCATTTTACATCTAAACTGAACTTGAAATTATTGACATAAAATTTTCAGTGACTAAATAAGAGTAATGAACCCAATAAAATAAATTCATTAATTCTTTAAAAAAGTAGATGTATTCCAGAAGCAGCAACACAGAGACAAGGAGCGAAGTAAAAGGTAACGTGCTCACAAAATAAGAACTGACATAATAAGGAACCCGTAAAAATAATTTCCGAAAGGAACTAGTGCTGTGAAATCATACTTCATGATATTTTGTAATGAGCAGAATCCAATCTGTTTCTATTTGAAAACTTATAAGAAATTAATTTAATTGTTCACATACGTGTTATGTCATTAATTTGATTTAATTGATGAAAAATGTTTTTGATTGAATTAACACATTGTTTGTTTTCTAAAGAATTTTATTCATTTCAGTGCATATTTTTAATTTCAATTGATAATTAAAGGAGCAGTGGCATCGATCTCACTAGTGTGAAGTGTAACAGACAAGAAAGTGCTACAACTAATTCCGACAGATGGTTTTCATTATACCTATGTTTTAGCTTTTATCGTATTTTCGTTTACGGTACAAGTTTTGTTCATAACGATATTGAAGATATCGAAACGGCAACCAATTAAAGGATTAATAGAATCAGAGTTGTTTCTGCGAAAGTTGATAATTTCCATGAGGCCTCGGTAGCCCAGAGGTAGGGTGTATCGCTTGTAAACCAAGGATTGTGGGTTCGAGTCCCACCTTGCTCTTGGGTGTTGTGTATGTCCCATGAAATTCAGAGGTTCTAAATATATTTAACTATTGGATAATGACTCAGTTTCAAATCCATTGGCCGTCCGGAACCGGCGTAAAACTGTAGGTCCCTTGAGATGAAAAAAAATAATTTCCAAACAATGGTCAGATAAACCATCAGTTGAAAGTATTGGAAGAGATAGACTTGACCTGAGTGTAAAAAATATATTTTGCAGTGAATTTGTAACTTTCTAGATAGGCCAAAGAAAATTATGAATCAACAGAATAATCTTATTCAATGAAAATTGCTACTGATTTTTTGATCATTGCTCACTTTATATCATAAGCAAAACAAAACTATCGCACATTAGTAACAAAGGAAATAAACTGGATTGCTTAGAGATTATGAAAATTATGAAGGCCCACAGAAATAATGCCAATGCCAATCTGCTTTGAACTAGTAGATTTCAGCTAATCCGTGCGTATAGAACGCAGTTATATTCAAGTAGAAGCTAAAAGTTTAATCTTGTAGTACATATTTAGTTCACCAATACAACAGTGAAAGTTCAGATAATTATGTTTTGTACTAATTCGATAATGTTCTAGCTAGTTTCAAGCGAGACATCTTTATCAATTATTTTTTACTTTCAGGAGCTAGAGTGATTATGGCTTGCAGAAATTTGGATGCAGCAAAGGAAGCTCTGAATGACATTAAAAAAGATTGTGAAAATATGCAAAATTGTGGAGAATTACTTATTACAGAATTGGACCTATCTAATTTAGAATCGGTGAGAAAATGTGCCAAACATCTGCTTGAGACCGAAAGTAAAATAAACTTACTTATCAATAACGCTGGATTGATGATGTGTCCATATTCAAAAACAGACAACGGACATGAGTTACAATTTGCAACAAATCATTTGGGGCATTTCTATTTCACTATACTGTTATTGCCAAAAATTATACGAAGCACGCCGGCAAGAATTGTCACAATATCATCTCTGGCTCATGAAGGTGAGTCATTTGCTAATACTATGCGTGTACGCGTGTAGAAAACAAATCATTGACATGTTTCATTCTTCCCAAAACAGCTATAGTATTCAAATCTCATTATTTTCCGGAAAAAATATGCATATTTCTGGTTTTATATAGGTCTAAAAAACTTCAACAAATATTTCATTAAGTTTGATTATTTTAATTAAACCTATTATACGAAATATTCAAGAAATTTGATGGAAGTTTCATTGGAAAATGTCTACGTTTCTTAGGTTTTGAATTAAACCCATCATTTTTGTTATTATGAATGCGATTTGAAATTTTCTCTATCAAATCATAAGAAATGGTATTAACCATGAATTTCCTATAATAGCCGAAACAATATCGGTATTTCACCATTATGAATTTTCATAAATCGAGAATCATCTTAGAGTTTCGTTTTATTTACTTGCCATTACTACGACACCACATGACGAATATGTATGCCACTCTGAACTCTGAAGTTTATCAGGATAACTAGCATCTTAATAGCTACACAGTTTCTGGAAATTCTCACATTGTATAATGACTCGAGTAGTGGTCTAAATAGAATATTTCGTATTTAGAAGCTCGTATCTTAAAATAGCCTGCAAATATTTATTGTGCATTTTTGCACTTTTTTCACTGCCTTCTGATAGAACTGCTCAACGTACTTAATGCACTTAAAGTATTTTTATTCCAAATAAAAGCATTTGTGACGACAAATTTATAGAAATTTAAGTATTGAGAATGAGAACCTAAAACAAAAAGTAACTTATAGGTACTGCAGACTGTTTGAATTGTTATACTTATGTATCGTATGTTTTTTATTATCAATTCTCATCCAGGAGGAGAAATTATACTCGATGATCTCAATTGGGAAACTAGGCCTTATGATCCTTTAATCGCATACCAGCAGAGTAAATTGGCAAATGTACTATTCAGCAGAGAACTTGCCCGCAGATTGAAAGGTGAGTGGTAATATATTCAAGTAGTAATGTATTGAGATGAATATAGATAGATAGATAAATAGAAAGATTTATTTGTTCACATGGGATCCATAAGGATATTGAACTTGTCAAAATACAGTTATTATAATACATTGTCAAAAAATATATAGGAATTGAAAAACAAACTATTACAGACATATAAATACAAACATTAACATTGTTGAAATATTGTCCTCAAAATATTCATTAAGGGCATAATATGCTCTGGAGACCAGGAATACTTTTAGTCGTTTTTTGAATTGGTTCAATGGTAAGTCTCGTATTGCTTGAGGAAGATGGTTCCAAATCTTCCTAATCGAGAATTCGACATTTTTTTGTAGGTACTGATATTTGTTGGAGGACGGCTGAAGGTTGTTTTTATGCCTAGTATTATAATTGTGTTCCGCTATGCTTTCCGAGAATAAATCATAATTTTTTTTATAAACATTGAAGACTCCAAAATATATAGGTTCATGGCGGTCAGTATTTTTTTTGTATGAAAACCGGTTTGCAGAGCTCTCTCTCATTCGCAATCCACACATACTTCTCAGGCATCTTTTTTGTAGTATTAGTACCCTTTGCATACACGACGTATTTCCCCAGAAAACAATTCCATAAGATATCCTTGACTGTACAAAGGCGTGAAATGCCAACATAGCAACATCCACACTCACTGACATAGACAGTATTTTTAGAGCATAGTTATGTCTAGCTAGGCCCAAACACAATTGTTCAGTGTGTTCTTTCCAGTCCAGCCTACAGTCAATTGTCACTCCCAGAAATAATACTGATTTACATGGATTTAAAATTCTATCATTGTACACAATTTCAAAATTTTCGGCATCTCCCCCTCTGCTAAAATTGACAAACTGCGTTTTGTCAACATTCAGCAGCAGGTTGTTCCTGGAAAATCAATCTTCAAGCTCATTCATACTTTCTTTCACCCTTGTCTCACATTCATTCCTTGTCTTTTCACTTATAATCAGTACAGTGTTATCAGCATACAATACGATATTCTGGCTAACCATGTTTGGCAGTTCATTCACATAAAGTATATAAAGAAGTGGGCCCAAAATTGAGCCTTGTGGCACCCCTCTCAGAACAGTCAAATAATCTGATTTTATTGAATCTCCACTCATGTCAGTCTCAACTACAGGCTGCTTTCTATTAAAAAGATATATATATATAGCTTAGCTCTATGGCTCTTGGCTTGGTTGACTACTCCTCTCTCTCTTTTCCTTCTCACTTTCTGTACTTAATAATCTAAGGTGGTACTGAATATATTATATAAAATATCTGTGATGACATGTTGCAGCATCTCATTTGTATTTTTTCCTACTTCAGAAGCCAATATTCAAGGAGTTAATACATACAGTGTGCATCCTGGTGTAATAAATACTAATTTGGGTCGCCATTTGAAAATCGACAATCCAGGACTTAAACTGATATGGAATTTTATCGTGAGACCACTGATAAAAAGCCCTGAACAAGGATCCCAAACCACAATCTATTGTGCCGTTGATGAGAAATGTGAAAATGAAACAGGATTATATTATGCTAATTGTAAAGTTAAAGATCCATCAAATAAAGCTAAAGATGACCAAATGGCTAAGAAATTGTGGGATGCTAGTATGCAAATGGTTAATTTGAATAGAAATTACAATTACTTTAAAGTATGAAAAGCGTCTTTCTAATCAGGATCAAATCAAATGTAAGAAGACTTCCAATAATAAATGAAAGCACAAATACTTATATTATTTACCCATGGTTTTATTTAGGTACCTATACTTGAATATATTTTTGTGAACATTATTTAATAAATTTTTTCTTGAAAATTTTCAAAAACATTTAATAATGCATTCCTTAGTTCATTTAATCAAGGGTAATAGACACATGAAACAACTATATTTTCATAAAAATTTTATTTTGGCACATATCAAACAATGGAATAACAATTTCTATAAAATCTTCAGCATAAAATGTGTATTATCAAATAAGAAGGCACTTAATAAAAACAAATACTTATATTATTATGTATATATATATATATATATATATATATATATATATATATATATATATATATATATATATATATATATATATATATATATATATATATAATCTATTCACTTACGTTATAAATGTTAGTTATCTAACCTGAGATTCAAAATATGGAATTCTATAAACATTACGTTTTAACGATATAGTCTATATTAGGTAACAAATGTAAATATAATTCGGAAAATAATAAAATTTTTCAGTATTTCTTTAGTTGTGTTTTCTTATTTAGTATCTTTTTAGTTTCGGAGTGCTTTTTGTACTTGGGTCATACTGTGTTGTACTCCTAGTTAGTTTCAATTTTCCAGGCATCTGCATCAAAATAGAAACATTTACATAGGTATTTCTTTATGTAGACCAAAACGAACATAAATGGAATACAGAAAAAACAACGAAACAGAAATTTTGGTTATTCACAAACTATTTGAAAAATTATCTGATAAAAATTTATCTAAGCATAAGCCACATAAGCTTAGGTACTTCAATATCATAGTATTGTACTGAAGATAAACCTCCCATCAAATATTACCATATATTTACTCTTATTTACCATAACTGCGTTTTTTAATAGTCTATAGATTCTTTTCAGATATTTAAAATTTTGATTGAAAGCCATGTTGAATATTGAGGCCAGATCAGGTTGTTTTACACTAGCTTAGGATGAATTTTCTCAGAAATTCATTTTGCTGTTTTTTATGCTACATTTGAAATCTAAAAACATTTCACATCGCCGTCATAGTGACTTAATCATTATTTCTTTTTTCGTCGGAAATTATGCATTCTGCAGTTATTTTATGTTGGTTATATTCTGAGCTCGATTTAATATACACTGACCAGCAAAATTAACGCACCACTAAAATTTGGGTCAATTTCAAAGTTAATTTTCTCGCGAACTGCTGAATCGATTTAGATAAAAATTTTTTTCAATGTAGCTTAAATCTTCAGAAATGACGTTATGCAAAGAGAGAAAATTTAAATTCGAGTTTTAGGCATATACTGGGTGTTTGAAGAAAAACTAGTAAAATGCACAACTTTTGTCATATTCTGTGGGAATTCCCATCAACAGTATTAGGTGTCTCTCTAAGTCAAAATATAGCCCCATCTTTTACAAGCATTTTGTTTTTTTATTCACGTTTTTATCTCACATATTAAATGAAATACGGAATTTAATGTCGAAAAAAGACTTAAAGACTTCAATTTGCTAGGGAACATGCGAACTGGACTGGACTTTAAATAGCGAAAAGTACATTGACGAAATTTTGTCAGAGCATGTGGTCCCTATGGTTGGTTATATTGGAGATAATTTTATACTAATGCAAGATAATGCCAGACCACATACTGCGAAAATATAACTAAATTATGTAAATCAGGTGAATATTGAGGTCCTAGATTGGCCTCCAGGTAGTCCAGACCTTAACGCTTCAGAACGTTTATGGGATCTAATGAAAGGCAGCTTAGAGATCATCAATCCTCACCTGCCTGCTTGGATGATGTAGAAAACATTATGAGGGAAATATGGACAAATATAGATCAAGCAAAAATTAGACGTCTGGTTCAAAATATGGGTCGTCGATGTCAATCAGTTATAAGGAATAGAGGAGAAAACACCCTATGTTGACTTTTTATTTTAATGTTAGATTTTATTTCAATTTTTTTTTAAATAAATTTTAGTTGTTACGTTTTACATTAAATTCCGTATTTCATTTAATAAGCAAGATAAAAAAGTGAATAAAAAACAAAATGCTTGTAAAAGATGGGGCTATATTTTTACTTAGAGAGACACCTAATACTGTTGATGGGAATTCCCACAGAATATGCCAAAAGTTGTGCATTTTACTAGTTTTTCTTCAAACACCCAGTATATGCCTAAAACTCGAATTTAAATTTTCTTTCTTTGCATAACGTCATTTCTGAAGATTTAAGCTAGATTGAAATTTTTTTTTATCTAAATCGATTCAGCAGTTCGCGAGAAAATTAACTTTGAAATTGACCCAAATTTTAGTGGTGCGTTAATTTTGCTGGCCAGTGTAGTTTAAAAAAATACGACATTTCATTTTTGCCTAGTATAATAACAAAAACAAAACAATGAGCGAATCGGCAATGATATGTATCATATATCTTCAGGAAAAAAAATTTGCATGAAGATATTTTAGACGAGTATCTGTTGAATTGATGTCACATATTTAGTATTAAGTTGATATAATAAATAATTATTTCACAACATAATTAGAAAAACTGTTTTCAATATCTAATAGTACAAGAAATATATTTCTCACCTCCCTTTTTTGATGAGCTCGTTTTTGAGCTTGTAAGGCTTGTCTTGCTAAATAACTAGGTACAATCCATAATGTATTCCCTGCTTGTAGAAGGGATTCCATTATGGAACAGCATACTGCAGCACCATTAATTTGCTTCACCAACTCCTCTTTACTCATGTCTTTAATATTAATTTTACTATCTCTGAAACATCGATCATCAATTAAATTATTTCAAACGATTATTATTGTTCACCTACTTTGGTAGAATAAATCTAGGTGGAAAAAAAGATGGCGCTGATATCATGGCAACATTGTGCAGGTTCATTCGGTTGGATTTCTCATGTTTAGCTACATTTAATAGGAAATCGAGTAGGAGCTTGAAAGTTCTTCTATGTTGGACAGGTAAGAGTAGCACCAATAAATTTAAAGCTTTGAGTGTATCCTCAGGGTCGGTTATTACTGAAATTGAGTTACATTAGAAAATCCGCAACGTATTCGTAAAAGAAAAATTTGAAAATTAATATAACATTCGGAAATGGATGAAGGAAAAGAAGATTTCATTCAGTAAATTTTCAACTAGACTGAAGTTGATGGGTTTCTCGAAATATTAAGTAGAAGTGGGACACCTTATTTTCTTATGCATTTTGGAAACCCACTAAGTTTTCTTTCTAAATTACTATGAAACTATTGAAACAGTAAATTGTTGCTCAAATCTAATTGCATATTGTATCGGTGACTTCTTGAAATTTCAATTCAATCAGTATTAAAAAAAAGTTATTTGTATTAGATTTATTGCATATACCAGATGCTATAGCGAGTTATACAGGTAACATAAAATTTCACAATCATGACAATTTTCGAAAAATTAACTTTTAGAAAGATTGTCATGACAGAAAAATTGCTGTCTCAAATATTTCGAGAAAATATTGGATTTGGCGTTTCTGGATGAAAAAAAATTATACATATATATATATATATATATATATATATATATATATATATATATATATATATATATATATATATATATACACATATATATCTAATGCAGTCCAACATAACATTGAATATACTCACAACTAGTTTTATAAAACATATCACATAATTCTACAGTAAATATTGGGTCAGGCAAATCCCTGAGGAGTCGTTTGAGCACACCAGTTAATTCATGTGCAGTAGCTTCTTTCATTATCTTATCAACTAAACTTCTATTACTGTAAAAATTGAGTTCTATTTCGTTGCATAAAGCTTCGAGTTTCTGTTTTTGGCATGCAATCCTCAATATACCATCTTCCAACACTCTATTATTGAGTTCACCTATAAGACTAAGGAATATTTCTGGAATCATAGTCGAATCTGCTGTCATATCACGCATTATGAGAGATGATAGATTCACCCCAAAGACATTACCACCTGTCGAAAAAAATTATTAATTGAAAGAGCGCCCGTGGACTACTTAAGTGAACGTTGTTACATTCAGCTTATGAGCATTTATTCATTTTGGCGATGGAGGTCTACACACACACAAATATATATATATATATATATATATATATATATATATATATATATATATATATATATATATATATATATATATATATATAGGGTGTCCCATAAATAACACGCCAGAGTGACACTGGAGGTAGATTGGCTTCAGGTCAATCAGATAACATCAACATGACCTTAGTAAAAGTTTTCTGGTTTTCGAGATATTGCCACTCTTATGTTTTTTTTCAAAAATCTATACTTTTTGGTCATTTTCTCGCCTGTTTTGAATATAAATAAGTTCTAACTCATGGCTTTTTTTCTTGTGCTATCATCAATATATGGTTGAGACAATCGACCTATCATTTCACTAAAAACTAGCTCGCTAACCTCAAAAAAAAATTAAGTTGTTTCAATTTAATTTAAATCCGAAAACCTTAAGTAAAGTTTGACTATTTACTGTGAAAAAATATTGTACCAGACAGAATCAGCAAGTGATCTTAAAAACTAGCCTATTTAATGCTCTTTCGAAAGCGGTACAACATTTGTGGTTTTTTTCTTTCAAAAGTCTGAAAATTCCAATTTTTGTCATTGAAGTCGTGCTACTTGCGAAATACACTGCGCCGCAAATTTAACGTATAGCTTATATATTTCCTAAGTTTTGACTGAATATTTTCTCAGGCGGTGATCCGATTTTAATGAATTTTTCACCAAATAGTAGCTCCGTTCTTTGAGAAAATGTAATAGTTATAAGATGATCAAAAAAAATGAATAAACTGATTGTACAGGGTGTTTGAATAGCGACATGTTTTCTTCGTCCAAGTTTACATCCTTCTGCGGGCAATATCGGGTAGCTCAGACTTGTAGTATGGAGAGATATACAAAACCAAATAAACACAGTTTCTACTTGTAAAGAAATTTTGAATACACAGCCTTCTTCGCAAATTAACAAAAAAGTTTCAAAAAATTTCGTTTGAAAAGTGTGAGAATTATAAAACATGAATATCTTCCGAGTAGCTCAAGATAAACAGACGATTGAAAAAACAAATTACTCAGAAGTCATGCGATTATAATACCGTCTATTCTTTTTCTGCCTGAGCTACCCCATATTGCCCGCAGAAGGATGAACTTGGACGAAGAAAACATGTCGCTATTCAAACACCCTGTACAATAAGTTTATTCATTTTTTTTGATCATCTTATAACTATTGCTTTTTCTCAAAGAACGGAGCTACAATTTGGTGAAAAATTTATTTATATCGGATCACCGCCTGAGAAAATATTCAGTCAAAACTTAGGAAATATTTAAGCTATGCGTTAAATTTGCGGCGCAGTGTATTTCGTAAGTAGCACGACTTCAATCACAAAAATTGGAATTTTAAGACTTTTGAAAGAAAAAAACCACAAATGTTATACCGTTTTCGAAAGAACATTAAAAAGGCTAGTTTTTAAGATGATTTGCTGATTCTGTCTGGTACAATATTTTTTCACAGTAAATAGTCAAACATAACTCAACGTTTTCGGATTTAAATTAAATTGAAACAACTTAATTTTTTTTTTAGGTTAGCGAGCTAGTTTTTAATGAAACAATAGGTCGATTGTCTCAACCATATATTGATGATAGCACAAGAAGAAAAAAAAACAGGAGTTAGAACTTATTTATGTTTATGAGGCGAAAAAATGACCAAAAAGTATAGATTTTTGAAAAAAACATAAGAGTGGCAATATCTCGAAAACCAGAAAACTTTTACTGAGGTCATGTTGATGTCATCTGATTGACCTGAAGCCAATCTACCTCCAGTGTCACTCTGGCGTGTTATTTACGGGACACCCTATATATATATATATATATATATATATATATATATATATATATATATATATATATATATATATATATATATATATATATATATATATATATATATATATATATATATATATTGTGCAATCAAGAATGGCAAGTGAATTTATGTAGAGCTATTGTTGAACGTACTATGTCATGAATATCTGATCTATAAATAATTTAAGGTAAAAATAAGTCATTTGAGAACACAATACATTATTTACACACAACTCACCTTTATTTTTGTGACTCGATTTACGTTTGAGGTACGCTATATTATACTGGTCTAAAATTGCTATCAACTCCACGTATAAAATTGGTTGCAAATACTGGTAGTCTTCATCACTTAAATCTTCTTCATACATACCACTTTGATCCATATAATCCCAATTCTAAAATACAGTTTGTCAGACCAAGACACTCAAAAAATAAACTAAAACCGAACCATTTTACCATTCTCGTTCTCTTTAGACATAGACTCTAAATTTTCTTTGACCATTCCTTCAAAACTGAGCAATTGATGGTCATTTTCGGTTGAGGTGAACGCACTGCGGAATATTGAAACCTTGATTTTTTGATAAATAAAAGGGTTGAAAATGATTCAGATATTGAAACCTGACGATTAACCATGATATACTTTTTGAACCAAAACGTCAGTATTCAAGAATAATAAATTTATGAGCGACTGTTTCCGAATAAAGTATATTGTGTTTGAATGTGGATAAAACTAAAGAGATTGTTTTCAGCCTAAGATCTAATGAAAGAGAAAGTACTTCGATTTTGGGTGTATGCGTTGACTCTGCGTTAACCTGGACTATACAAACCGAATTTTTGACATCTAAATTGTGTGCAAACATATTTGTAATTCGTAATTTATCTACATCTGTTGCAGCAGATGTATTATTAAGGATCGCCTATTTCGCACTTTTTGAATCCCATTTAAGATATGGATTGTTGGCATGGGGCCATTGCTCGGGGCGAGATAAGGTTTTTCGGATGCAACGTAGAGTCATTCGAATAATGGCAGATATTGGTTATAGGGATTGCTGTAGGGATGCTTTCAGATGGCTTCAGATCCTGACATTTCCAGGGTTGTATGTTTATGTCTGCCTGTGTTATGCACGAGATAATGCACACTTAGCAGTTACAAGTGAAAGCTGCCATGTGCATGATACAAGGCATAAGCAAAACTTTCGATTGAAATTTTATCGACTGAGTAAATCACTCAATGGGCCCAACTACTGGTTCTGGAAATTTTTTAATCATCTTCCCCCGCAAGTGCGTTCAATGCCTGTGATCAGGTTTAGGGTATATGTGAAGAAATTTATGATTGAAAATGTTTTATATGATACGCATGACTTCTTTAAGTGTTCATGTTTGTGATTCGTTGTCAGTTTGTTAATTTTTTTAATTAAGTTTGATTTCATGTATCTGGACTGACCTGTGTGAAACTGTGCTGCGTATACGATATGATGTATGTTTATTTAGTATATGTATGTAATTTTCAGTATCTACACCAATAAATATTATCTATCTATAGGCAGCTTTTGGATGATCGCAATAGTTTGCTTATAGCCGGAATACCTAAGCTTCGAGAATATTTGCTTCCGTCAAGCTGCGCATTTTCAGCTTGAAATGACTTTTACATTTCATACATAGGATATACTGAATCACCCTGTATGTACTTTAATTTAATTTAACGGTAGTTTTTCCTTCAATAATAAAATAACAATATTCTCAATGTAATTTGAATTTAACTCTGAGTAATCTTCGTATAAATATTCATTGATTTTAACTGTTATACGAATATAAATTTATGAATCAATTTCAATAAAAGTTGAGTATATAATACGTATATCTGGTCTAGGTCATAGATGGCGCTGCTATTATTTAAACAGTGACATTTCTCGTGAATATATCCTTTCACAACAATACTGTCAAGTCACTACAAGGTTTAGCTTGTGAATGGCGCCAATTTAAAAAGAATAATTGTGATTTTAAACCAACGAAAAAAATTTTATATCGAGGTCTGAAAGAGAACTCAGCAAAGTTTATTGGGGTTATGCACCTTTGTTATCAACCATAAAATATTAGACAGCTGATGATTAATAAAATCCACGACATTGTAATGAAGGATTGCTGAGCAAAAGTGCGTGAAATGGATGAGAATGTGGACATCTCGATTAAACGGGCGCAGCATATTTTAACAATATGCACCTTTGTTATCAACCATAAAATATTAGACAGCTGATGATTAATAAAATCCACGACATTGTAATGAAGGATTGCTGAGCAAAAGTGCGTGAAATGGATGAGAATGTGGACATCTCGATTAAACGGGCGCAGCATATTTTAACAATTCGTTTGGATATGTAAATAATTTCTGCAAGTTGGACCAATAAACAGTCGAAAAAGTGACTTCTCTACGTTGAATCTCGACAAATAAATCCAAGGCAAATTTATCGACCAGCAAATTCATGACTACAGTCTTCTGGGATTTATGCGAGCGACCTAATTCACGTCGATCGTCTTGAAAACGGCAAAAGGATAAATGAAGTATTATGCCATATTATTGGACCATCTCAACCATACTGTTAGAGAAAAAACGTCCACATTTTGGAAAGAAATAAAATCGTCTTCCAAGCACGCGTCAGTTGCATCGTCGCCAGGGTTAAATTCCATGACTTTAAGATAGGAGAAGCTGACCCATCCAACATCTTCACCAGATATAACAGTAAGCGCTCTTCTACTATTCCAAATATGAAAACTTGGAGTAATTGCAGTCGAAAAATGAAATAAATTTAACACTCAACATTTTTGTTTTGTCAAGGCCAGGCACTTCTCACACAACCCTCGTATTAATTATATTCATTGCAGTAAGTGTAAGTTAATTGCAATCAACAATTTTTTTTAAGAGAGAACATTTGTGACAAATGAGTTCTCCACAAAACGAAGATTTCTTCACGAAAATTGGAATCTTTTACTAATCTATGTAAGAACATCAAACTAAATATCAATTTGTATCGCTCCAACACTAAAAAACGCATCTCAAATAACATGCTGTATTTGATCACGGCTAGATATTCTTAGTTTATTAACTGTTGAAAGATATTTTACGACGAAGTAATGTTTGGTGCTTCGAATTTGCAAAATAAACATGTATTCTACCAAATTCAGAAGAAAAATTAACATACATTACGTCATCTTGAATTTTCTGCCTAATATCTCTAGTAGGGTCGCTGCCACTTCTTTCTCGCATCGGAAGAGTTCCATTTTCACTAATAATGTGATATCCCTTCAACACCACATTTTCCGATCCTAAATTGGCAACGTCGCTACCTTTATCCTTATTGATACCGAACTTATTCTTTTCCCTTGATATAGGACCCTTGAGATTTTTCTGCTTAGGCTTCTGATTCAAGGGGCCTAGGGGACTGAAATCATAAACACTGAATTAAATTTTTCATTAATAAAAGTATGTGATTACTAAAAATGTTAAACATAACTACTAAAGTAGGTATGTAAAATGTGGTACAAGGAAAGTCATTTGATAATTGAGAATGATCCGAAAAATAACCCCCCAAAAGCAGAATCAGCACTACTTAGTTAGAGTAATCTGAAAGGGACTATAATCTGAGCCCTGCAGCCAGCATATAGCAGATATTTCATCTGGCTTGCGTAGACTTAAAAAAATATATATATTTATTCTCATATAGTAGTTTTCACAATAGTAACATGTAACACACGATTTTCTTGGTAGAATGTGTGTGTGCTACGTCTAGACAACTAACTAAGATTACAATAATGTTAAATAATGAAAAAAAAAACAACAGTAACATCAATAAATGAAATCTAGCAATTCTAGAGGCTATACAGTACTAACACAATGGCATCATGAGCAGTTATACTTATAGGGTCGATTTTTAAATTGAGACGGTATGATGTTGAGTATCTTCGGAGCAACATAATACAGTGATCTTCGTATTGATGTAAAGGAGGTGCTTGGTAACATGTAGCTCGGGTAGTGATACAATGAGAAATTTCCTGTCTCATATACTTATTGTTCAGTAATAACCTACAAATATTTTTTGTGTGTAATTGTTCTAGGTTCAGAACTCTAGCCTGGTCAAACACTTGCTCTGTGGAGAATCTTCTATTTTTGAATAATATAATTTTTAGGATTCTGTTTTGGGCTATGATTAGTGGAGACAAAAAAGATTTACAGGCCGAGCCCCAAGCGATAATACCATAATTTATAACATATGCCACTAAGGCCCTGTATACATTTATGAGGTTTTTCCTTGGTAACCATTCTCTAATTTGATAGAATTTGTAATACATTTTTCTTAATTTTGTTGTAACATACTCAATGCGATTCTGCCACCTCACGTGTGAATCAAAGAACAAACCCAGATATTTAGTTTTATATACTAACGAGATTTTTTGGGTGCAATTGCAATTTGCATAGTCATGGCAGTTAGCGGCGTGAATCTTTATCGATTTATTACGCTTATTCAAAGTAAAACACATGAAGCTAGACGTGTCTACATTAAGAGTCAGCAAATTAGAATCCAGCCATGTCTTAATTTTACTCATTGCTACTTCAGCTTTCTTATATAAAAGATCCCATGTGGCATCATGCAGCATAATAACTGTGTCATCAGCGTAACAAACCACATCGCCTCCACATTTCAATTGGATTAGACTATTTATGTAGATGGAAAACAAAACCGGGCCTAGCACCACTTATGGGTAATGTTTCCTGCGAATATTGTCTCAATAATGACGCTATCGATGTCGACATCATCTAATACATTATGACAGTTATTAATATAAGGAACAAGAATAAGATCAAAACAGATGTCTGCAGTTTTTAAGTTGGACTGATTTAGCAGCTATCTATTATCCCTATCCGCCATTATTATGCGAAGAAATGCAGAATTGTAGGAAGGTTATCGTGGTCACTTATCAAATGACTTGCTTGTTCAAATTCACATGCTAAAGAAAACACGCAGTTAAGTGTAAAAAATAAGACATTTTGGTATATAACGCTATTTCGTTAATAACAAACTGAATTATAATGGATTTGAATTAACATACTTAGTGATCCGTTCATATCCCCGGCAGTGATATCTCCGAAACTACCAAAACTACCAAACCGATTTTATTATTATTATTACTTTATTGTTATTTTATTACTTCTTTGTAGCAGCAAAAGCGGTTTTCGATGTGCCTTCATTAACCTAACATACAACAGTCAAAAAGTACAAAAATAACATTCCTTCATCACAGTGGGTGTCACATATATACGCATTACAGGTTTACACTCTAATGTACATTCTATTTTTAAAGGTATTGAAACTGACAGCCCTTATTCCTCAGTTAAAGAGTTCTATTTGTCCACCACTCTATTTGTTAGGAAGTTTTTCCTTGAGAGTTTACTGCATCGCTCCTTGGACAGCGTCTTGGAGTGCCCTCTTAGTTTGGCTACATAATGAGCGCTCAGATTTTTGTAACCAGATCTCACCAATATTTAGAAACGTGAAAGTAAAAGGGCTTATCATGGCGACCAATTTTGCAAATAAAGTTGACGAAAAAGCGAACAAGCGAATGCGTTTTTCACAAACGTTTCCTTAACGGTAAGAGATATTTAAATACTTTCTATATAAAATTTGTACAACTCTCAACAGATTAGTATTTCATCAATTTGTGTATTAACCTTAACATAAAGATTCGTTGCCGACTTTTTTATATACCTATTTGACTGCTACAACTTTTTTATAGAAAGCATTTAAATATGTCTTACCGTTAAGGCAGCGTTCATAAAATAAGCATTCACTGGACGTTGCGACGTTTTTCGTTTCTTGCCCAATTGGTCGCCACGAGAAGCCCTTTTATTTAAACAGGATACTATATAGCCTATGTCCATCCTGAAAACCTATTCTAAATATTGGTGAAGGAATTTTGAAATCGGATGATTAATTTCGGAGATTCTCTCCTACATCCAAACTAGAGGGAAACATGGTACCTTTTACCCTACAAGTATTTAGGGCTCAAGCGTAAACATTGAAAAACTGTTGAAATTATTGGAAATTTTAAATTATCAGCAAGTTATCTCCTTCTACTTCAACGCTATTTTCAACACTGCGCTAACATATCGTTAACAAACAAATGTATGTAAAATTGAAGGGCAGCAAAATAGATATCAACAATTGACATGTCCGCTTGATATCAATGGTACAAAACATTCACGAAAACTATACGTAATCGGATACAGAACATTCATGGATGCTTCTCAATCACGTGAACAGGGTGATTTTCGAGAAGGCTTTACAATTGATCATATCAATACGGCAATGGAAATTATCGATAGGGCAAAAAAATACCAACTATATTCAGGAATACAAAGCAATAACTGAAGCTTTGACCAATCAAGGTTTCGATAAACCATATCTCCAACAAAGAATATACAGAGGTGCCATCAAATTTCCCAATTGCAGAGGAAACGAGAAGGCAACGCATATTTTTTGAGTTACCGTTGTTCGCAGGTTCGATTTCTACCGTGCTCTTGAATTTTGTATATGCCCTATAGATTCTTGGGATTCCCTTTCCTTACTACATTGATGTACGGATGTCAAGCGCGAGAGGGTATGCAACCCACCACTCAAAAAAAAGGTTGTGATCAAATCATGAAATGTCAATTCATACATTACATAAAGTGAACAAGGAAAATTCTTTAATAATTTAAAACACTATGTTAGTGTGCTCTGGAATTATATACGCCACTGTTGTAGAGTAGATATCTTCATGTCAGGAGGTACGTGTTCTCGCGACGAATTTCTGCATTTTCGATCAAAACGGTGAATTGTAAGTTTCCAATATCTTTGGTGGAGGGCGCTCTGAGTCGTTACCCAGATAGTGTTTCCGACCACGATTTGTATTGGGGAATATCAAATGAGTTGCACTGATTAGATCTAATAAGATCGAAACAGCTGTATGCAGATTTTGGGTCGGGGTGACTCGACGTTTTCTATAATTCGCCGTTGGATTGTGAATGCAGATTTTGCGTTGAAGAATACGTATAACCAGCTCCCTTGGAAAGTTGTTCGATAATTTTTAAATTATTAAAGAATTTTCCTTGTTCACCTGGAGATTGGATTTTTTGTGTTAATAATTTCATTGATGTTGTTTTTGATGACTTTCGTTAAATCCGAATATGCTATACTTCTGAAATTTCTTGTCATTTTTGATCTTTTTCTATTTCTGAACTGTTGGTACAATCACAGTTGAAACTGTGATTTTTATTATTTATATGTTTGATTAGATATTTTGACAAAGTCGGAAGACCAATAATGCAACGTTTACACCTTTCAAATGAATCATTTTTGTATCTTCAATCGCCTGTAATTGCTAAAAAGGAAATATATTTGCGTTGATACAATGCATAATCGAAATAAGTACTTGAATGGAATTCACACAATGACAATATCAGTTGTTAAATGCTCTGGATCACGATTTCATCACATAACTGACTAAGTATGACTTTACATAATTTAATCAAACAATTGCATTCTTTGTCTCATTGTTCCAAAATATTCTTGACATGTGCTCACAAAATTTTTCATTCCAAAGGTTTTTTCCTTTCAATAAATGTATAGCAAACGAGAGAGCATCTCAATGGCTTCAAATACTCTTTGAGGATTAAATTTCAGATAATCCACATAATTATAACATAAAAACCAAAAAATAATATGAAATAGTTTATATATATATATATATATATATATATATATATATATATATATATATATATATATATATATATATATATGTATATATATATATATATATATATATATATATATATATATATATATATATATATATAATGTATATGTATGTGTATTTCGTTTGTGAACGATATTACCCCTAAAATCCATTTTAAATTTTCGTAAGAAACAAAATTCACCTAAATCAAATTTTATGTACAAGATTCCTTGTCAAAATTGCAATTGGGTTTATATAGGTCAAACATCACAGAATTTCCATTCGAGGATCGTTTCACATAAAAAATATTATATATATACAGGGCCGGATCTACCCTTAGTGCTGCCTTGGGGCCTCGTGAAACATGACGCCCCATTATCTACATCAAATGACGAAAACATCAACTTATTAATAAAATCGGTTTACAAACTAAAATGACTTGTTACTGCTGATAAAAGATAAATAAGAGACAAGAAGAAATTTATCGCGAGGAAATAATAAATAACACAACACAATGAGCTCCAAACATGTGATTGTCTTCCGAAGCAAGGGATTCTGCTAGTTGTGACTGTTCATTTCCAAGTTTTACATTTCATGCTTGGCTACGCCGTTCTGACCACAAAGGCCGAAACACGTGTCAACGGCTACTCGGACATATGCGGGCTACACCCATAATTTTGCTTGGTTTATATATATATATATATATATATATATATATATATATATATATATTAATATATATATATATATATATATATATATATATATATATATATATATATATATATATATATATATATATATATATATATATATATATATATATATATATATATATATACGATAGGTAGAATTTCTTGTGCTATATTTTATATATTTAAGGTGCAATTTTCTTGGGTTTAGAGCACAGTAAAACTTTAGGTATTCAGATTTTATTACTTTATTTTTTTGCGCTTTGCGCACAGATGGCATCTCAGGTGATCAATTAGAAAACTATATAGTCAAAAACAAAAGAAAACAAATTAAAATTGACAGATCCAATGTATTTCATAGCATTGTTATAAATAAGTAGATGATATGTAGATTACAGATAAACTAGTAAGTTAATGTACACATAATGAGGAATTGTGACTGATTTTAAATGAATTTTTAGATGTAATGTCCCAGCCATACCTAAGTTATAATCTTGAAAAAGGCTTATATACGCCGAAACATATGTCGATTACAAGGATTACAAGTAATAAAATCTGAATACCTAAAGTTTTACTGTGCTCTAAACCCAAGAAAATTGGACCTTAAATTTATATATATATATATATATATATATATATATATATATATATATATATATATATATATATATATATATATATATGTATATATATATATATATATATATACCTATATATATATATATATATATATATATATATATATATATATATATATATAATTATATGGGTCATCTAAAGCTTTTTTTTGGAAAGTATTTAACAGTAATCGAATGAAAAATAATCAACTTTCCTGAAAATCAAAAGTTGCCCTTCACTTCAGACCCCACCAAAAACGGAAATACTTCATCCCTACCTTTTATTTTATATTACTCACGATGAAGATTTCTAGAATTTTTTTATATATTTTAAATTCGACTTTCACTCAGAAAGAAGAACGTCATTCATTTTTTTAGGAGGTTGAGGGCTATTAGACCTAGCAACTTTTCGTCCCTGAAAAACTCTAGGTTTCATAATGCCTTTTTCGACAATTTTATATTTGAAGATGCAACTTCAAATCGGAAAACAATGAGCATAACGAAAAAATATACGTATTAGATTCGTGAAACCTCTTCGAAGTTCAGCAAATATTATCAATTATTAAGTATCTCTATTTCGGAAATATAAAATCAGTGGGGTAGTAATATTAAAATCACCTAAAATTATAAAATATGGTAAATCCGTATACATTGGCAGTAACACTCTTATAATAATTTATCAACAATGTTAATACGCGAAATTATTCATGCTTAAGTCTTGATTATTCCAAAAAAGTAATTAGTAAATATAGCCAACAGTTATGGAATGTTGCAATGACTATCGTTATTAATTGAATTATTTAAATCGCAGGCAAAATAACAAATTATTACAGAAACTAAATGGAAAAGGCACATATGGATGAAGTGTAAAAGGATAAGTTACATTACGTCAACGTACCTTGGTTACAACAATGGATGAGTACATTTTATTATAATCTCTCGAGTTGCAGTCAATCGAATATTCTCCTCACACCCAGCATCTAATTTAAGAGAATGCGCTCCTCTGGGACTTATTCCAAAATAATTGATATTAGCTATAGTTACTTCCAATTTTGAACATTTCAACTGAGAGTTGATTGAATTACTGTCTATTAGAAATGTCTCAAAGAGCTTGGAGAATATTTGCAATCAAAAAGTAGAACATCGCCCAACGGTTTGATACGTATTTCATTGAAAAAAAGTAGAATGACACATTGCTAAGCAGAAGCTCATCATAATCATCAACTCTCTTTAAAGTAATACTGATATATAGTTGCTTCGAAAGATGTGATAGAAAAGACTGACTGAAAAGCTTCTGTTAAGATCTTAACATGTGTATTTTTTCTTGAAAGCTTATAGAAATAAGTGGGTACGTCCAAACAGAATTATATATCATTTGGGAAAATACGTTCCACAAAACTTGATTGAGATTTTATTCGATCATTCGATTTTCCTATAGTTATATTATTTAACGAACGTCAGTGAATAATGGATGGATTTTTTTTCATTTTTCTGTCGAAACGAGCTTTTCTTTGATAGAAAATAGTTTAACATTTTTGACGAGAAATTAATGGATGAACATACAGATTTAGTTCACGAATTAGTTGTAGCCGTTCAAAAGCATTGTTAGCAAATATGTTGACAGGATCGAGCTATTAATTTCATCCAGAAATACCTGCAAGCCATATTTGCTGCGATCCTTTCCTTTTGAGGGCTCCGCTTCTTTCTGGCCAGTCTCACGCAAGGCGCAGATAAGGAAATCAAAATAGAATATTTGGATTTCCGCATGCATAACCTCAAACAACTAATCTTGCAGCCCGTTGAAAAATCGTGAGATTTTCGGCTGTTCCACCTGATATGTAAAGAGGAAAAAACAGATGACAACCTATCTCTGTTGAACAATGTCAGCAACAATATTGAACGATTATCGATCAACAGCGAACAAGTCGAAACCGAACTGATTCCTGAAGGAATACCTGATGTCTTATCGAAACAACTTTAATTAATCACTTTGCGATTAAACATTAACATAACTTCCGAATCACGATTTACCGCCAGGTGAAAAACTATCACCGGGATGGCATCGGCGGTGCCGATTGGGTTTATTGTACTATATCCCCCTTACTGGGAGTGGAAAATCTTTATCAGTAATATTCTTGCCAATCGTGATCAGAAATTAATTGCATAGACATACTCAATACACTGAAAATGGTGTCTATTACACGCATTTACCATAAAATGCATTAAATATATCTTTAACGTTGATTTTCCTTAATTATCGTAAACAACATTCTACATAGAAAACATGTATTATTTATTCGAATTGAAGAAATTGATGGATTTAATTCAAAATATTTCATTATTGTAAATATGCCCAAATATTTCAAATGAGATTTTTCAGATGACAAAGTATCATTTGAATAAATTTTGAGATGGTATCACTTCAAGCGACCTATGGAGAAAAGGAAGAAATATTCAATTCAAAATTAGTCATGATCAGGAGTGATGACTTAAACATGAAAAGTGTACAAATCTTATTTTGTATGTATGTATGTATATATATATATATATATATATATATATATATATATATATATATATATATATATATATATATATATATATATATAATATACTTAACAGACATCTTTTCACCACACTCAGTGAAACCTAATCTGGCACCATGTTATTATCACTTGAAATACTTTGTGTTATTTAACGCAGCAATATTGGCACTATACCTTTACTTTAGTTATATGTACTTCATTTTTTTCTTTTTTTATAAAGATTGTTTTTTTTAATATATTTTCTATATTATTTCCAACTGAATCTTGTTAGATAAGTTCTAGTTAGTAAGTGAAATATTCTAGGTTAACTGAACAGTCAGCTGGAGAATTGATGCATTAGATGTAACTCTTTCTGAACTGAACTGAACTGAAACCCGCTCAGAGTATTGAGAAACAATGTGAATTTATTTATTTATTATTATTCTTATTATAACAATATATATTTATATATATATATACTGCCCTACTAAGCGCAAAGGGGGTAACCCGCAAAATCATGAAAAATGAGATAATATCGCCTAGTCATTCTAGAGTGCACTTCACAGCTTATATTAGGGTATACATACCGTATCTGTACTCGAAATGTGTGAAATGCTATTAAAAAAGAATCCCGTATCTGCATAAATGCGTTACGATAATAAGCGATTTAGTGGTAACTTGATATACTAGGCAAAATCAGTGGTATCTACAGCTTCTATGTGCAATTACGGCAAAATTGGTTTAGCATTCTTGGTTTACCGCCACGCCAGTTTAGTACGGAACGGATACCACTAAAAGCGGTTAGTATTAGTAGTAGTCAGGTTGCAAGTAAAGTGCCGGTTTTTGTAGTAAGTTCCGGTGTTTGTGAGTATTTTCAGCTTTATTTGATGTTTATTTTACATTATTCATAAGCTTCAGTGTTGATAATCTTGCACAATTCTTGGTATTAGTGGATTTGACAGGTAAGTTTCCACATTAATTAGCCATCAGCGATTTATTATGATATAAACCTCAAATTCTAGTATTTTCCAATTTTTATCATTGAAATCATTCAGTTTTTGTATGTAGATTACATCGCAAAAGACGTAAATAATCAGAGATTTTTTTTCAATTACATCGGAACTAGTTCCGGATATCATGAAAATATTTGGATTAATAGTTATTTTTGCAACAAGAGCAAAAAGTGTTTATAAAGTGTACCCGACGTGAAATTGTGACTATACGCCGAGTGCAAATAATCAATTTTTGCACGAGTTGCCTTCAACATTTTTTCTATGTTCATGCAAAAAGCAAAATATGATTTACATAATATATGTTTCAACAGGGTGATTCGTTGAAAGTACAATGATGAAGGCTACAATCAGTTTTATTCTTTACAGGATGAGCAGAGGCAAAACACATTCTGGAACTTGCTTTAAAATTGTCAACTAATCAGAGGTTGTGTGAAGACGAGCAAATAAATGAACGAAAATTGACAAGGCCTAATACGGATTGGCAAAACACAATAAAAAATTCTTAAATCATATTGGCTGAAACCATTCATGAAGAAAAATTTGACTGGATGTGAAGAGTACCTGAGTTTTTCGAGTATAGACTATGAAGGGATAGGAGTTCAGCCTTATGATGTTGGCATTATGGAAACAGATAATTCACAGAACAGTTTTTATCCAAAACTGATGTGTTGAATGAAACAGAATATTCCATGAACCAGAGAGAAGACGAAGTAGCGATGGAAGTACATTTGGAAGATAATCAGGTGCTAGGTCAAGATATCATTATAGAAA
This sequence comes from Cynegetis impunctata, assembly GCA_030704885.1. NCBI lineage: Eukaryota > Metazoa > Arthropoda > Insecta > Coleoptera > Coccinellidae > Cynegetis > Cynegetis impunctata. Next base: position 414,733 of record JARQZK010000746.1, read on the forward strand.
TAATAGAAGAGAAAACAACTGAAAATGTAACAGATGTGTCGTTAGATGAACCTAGAGAAGCAAAGATCAGCAATAAACGTGGTAAACAAGGAATTACTTTCTGAATATATTGACCAGGCAGTGTTTACAGGGACATTGGAAATGGAAGAAATGTTTCGTCAGGGCAAAAACAGGGGCAGACTTCGACGTTAATATGAATATCCAAGAAAACGTGGGGGAACAAATAGAGCAGAATTCGGTCATAAACATAGGGGATGCTAACACAGCAGGGTAATGTTTCATCAAGTTGGTGACAAATCGGCATTAGACTTGAAGCAGCATTCACCAAAACATTGAAAGGAATGAAACAATCTCAACCAATGAACAAGATTCAGATGTAGACGAATATGAAACAGAAACTAATTTAACTAAGAAGGGAGAGAACAGAAAACGTAGAAAATTCAAGTACAACGTCATAGAGAGAAAAGCAATAAAACTTAATAAAATAAAGAAAGCAGCATCCTCTTTAAGACTGGATGTGGTGGAAAATTGTCGAAAAAAAAGTGCAAGCAAAATATTAATGAAGCTAGAAGGATAGATATAAATGAACAATTTTTGGAGACTGAGTAGGGCTCAGCAAACAAATTTTATGATGTCTTATACAAGCAAATCGAACAGTTAAACGCAAAACAGCTGGACTAGAGAGTCGTAGAAGCTGTACATTAACATACTTTTTGAAAGAATGAATATGGGGAATCAAAAAATTGTATGTAAAACATTTTTTCTTGCCACACTTGGTTTTCACCACAATAATGATAAAATTCTCCAGAATTTGTGTGGATCATCCGACAAAGCATTACTCACTCCAAAAGTTGATGGTCGACGAAGGCGAATACCTCACAATAAATTGGATCATACTGTCATCGAAAGACATGTGGAGTCTTTTAAACCCTCCATTTCACATTATCGTCGAGAGCATGCTCCGAACAGGCGTTATCTACCTAGTGATTTAACGATCAAAGATTATGTTTGCCGACTTCCGAAAAAAACATGCAGAATTTTCCTGTTCGTATGATCTATATCGATCAATTGTGCAGCAGTTAAAACATTTCCTTCGTGAAACTGGGACACGAAGAATGTGAAATTTGCGAGCATTTCAAAGATCACCCTCATTCACAGGAAAATATGCAAGATGACTGTACAGACTGCAAGAAATTCAGCATCCATATTGAAAAGGCTAATGTTGCTAGAGCTCAATACAAAAATCATTCTAATAAAATCCTAAAGATGATGAAGTTATCTACTCTGTAGACCTAGAGAAGGTAATAATGTTACCTAGATGTGATAATTTCAAATCTGTTATATTTCATCCAACGTCTCATTGTATATAAAGAAAACATTCGCCCCAGTAGGCACCAGAAATAAAAATATAACACCCGTGGCTGCTATTTGGCATGACGCTATCCAAGGAAGAAAAAAAGAAGATATCATTAGCACATTCTATCAGTTTTTCCTAGCTATGCGAGATGCTAAAAAAATTATCCTGTGGGTAGACAACTGCACATCTCAAAATAAGAACTGGGCATTCTTCACGTTTTTGGTCTATGCAAGCTAATAGCAAAGAAATTACAGCAGATACAATAGAAATTAATTATTTCGAGCCTGGGCACTCATTCATGAGTGCAGATTCATTTCACCACCAGGTGGAAAAGTCGTTGAAAAAAAATGAAAAGAGTGTATGACTTTACCGATTTCAAATGCGCGCTGTTCAGAATGCGAATTCCGGAAAAGTTAATATAATTGAAATGCAGCTTCCAAATTTTTTTCTTTGGAAAGACCACTCGTCTCTCCATAAAATTAACAAAAGCAATTCTGAGAGGCCATATATCCATGATATGGTTCAAGTCCAGGCAGTTAAAGGTGCAATGACTTTACTCTACAGAAAAGACTTCAATAGCTCACAGATTGAATTGAACTTCTTAAATGCCAAAGTTACAAAATCTGGAATACCGAAACCTATAGGGAAACCAAAACCCAAAAAGGCTAGCAGAAAATAGACCAAATAATATTAATTCCCAACTCATTGAAGCCTATAGTTCAATAATTGCAAAAAATCCGCTAAATTTCCTGAGCAACTTACCCCTGTCTGAGAACGACGAAGAAGAAAGTGAAGCTTAATTTTTGTTTGTTATCAAATTATGGTGGAAATTAAAATTTTCGAATAAAACATTTTTATTAACCAATAAATGAGTGAATCCAAATCTACCGTGTTTTTATTACCAAAATCCAAATCACTTTGTTAGTTACCATTTTCTGAGCTTAGCAATTACATATAATAAAATACGTAAAAAGAGGGGTAACTGCAGTTTTTTCAAGAAAAAATTGATTCCTCAATTCGAAAGAATCAAAATCGAAGAAAGCCTGAAAAATACATAAAATATCATAAATTTTTTTTTAATGATTCGCAAAAAGACATAGCAGCATCAAGTTGAATATAAAAAGTCAACTATCTCAAAACCACATGAACTGTAGTTACCCCCTTTGCGCTTAGTAGGGCAGTATAGAAGTTTATAATAATGCTTCTTTATTAATTAATTATAACATTTGGCAGCAAGACTGGAAATATGTTTTTGCCTTTCAAGCTTAGAAGGCTAAAATTTCATTCTGAATTTACATGCACGGATAATACAGCCAGAATTGTTTCAATTCAGCAAGGAGTGCTCAACTAAGTGAGCAAAAATTTTGTCAGACTTTTAGTTATTAAAGAGATTCCTTGAAATTATAGTTAC
>JARQZK010000746.1:420000-467500 GCA_030704885.1 Cynegetis impunctata
AACTTATTAATTAAATCGAGTTTTTTAAGATTCAACCAGCTTGTTATTGCTAATAATTATCAAGAGATTAAAAATAAATCACAGGCAATAACAATTCGAATAAATAATTATATATATATATATATATATATATATATATATATATATATATATATATATATATATATATATATATATATATATATATATATATATATATATATATATATATATATATATATATATATATATATATATATATATATATATATATATATATATGTGTCCTACTTCCTTATTTCATTTTTTGAACAAGTTATCAGCTCACACAGAATAAAAATATTTATATAAAATCACTCACAAATTAATTGATGGGACCTGTGCCGAGTCCTCATCAGATGTAATATCATCATTAGGAGTGTCAGTAGAATTGCGCGAATCGACACTTCTCGACCTCTCAGTGTTATCCTGAAATTATTACTTATATTAATATAATGACAAAAATTATTTTGAAAGTTTTACCTCGATTTTCCAAGTGACCTCACGTATATCCTGCCGTTTTCTTCGCGGCTGTTTATTTCTGACTGTTTTGTTTAAAGTTCTTATACGCAATTTGATAGTTTCAGCTTGTTTCTGAGTGAGACGTCTGTAAGAAAGGGAATCCTTCACTATTCTGTCAGGTATTTCTTTTCCTTCTTGATATAACTTAGAAAGATCAGTGAGCCCGGCTTTGTTCAGAAATTCTGCAGCCTGTTCTACTTCTATAACACATTTCAAAGTTAATCATTGCATTGGACAATCAATTTTTATTTTTAGTGTCATGTCACATGTGCCAAGTCAATTCCACTTATTAGTCAATTTCATTTTTCTACTTAATTAATTAATAATTCAAATGTGAACTTGACTGAATCTATTCCTCGAAATACAAAATACTGAAATTACTGAATGATCCAACTAACGCAAATCTTTTGAAGGCGAGATTTCTATAACATTAGATGGATCTGCGCCACTTACCATTCAGTACGCATTCTTCGCCATATACTACGGTGTTTGGTGCATCCCTCACTTCATTAATAAAATATTTTAAAGCTTCTTCAGGCTCCATGATGATATAATTTGTACTTAAATAATTTTATTGCAATGTCGTTGACACAATTTGTACATATCCGGAATTTCAGTATTGCACAGCATTTTCAAATATTTAACCTGAAAGTTTAATTTTTTAATTTGTTGGGCCGGTTTTTGGTACTATTGAAATATTCTTAGAAACGAAATTTCGCAATAAAAGCCATATATAACAGTTTTCTTAAATTAGATTCCAGGCCAAGTGAAGATAGACATCTTATTAGATTTATTGTTGAAAAAAAAAAAGGAAATGCAAAAGATAATATTTTTATATAAATCAAAAGTTTCCAAGAACTAAGGTAAGATTTCAACAAATCATGCACCCACACAAATTTGACTTTTCTTTTAGCAAAATTTTTTCCAATACATTATATCTCTAATGTCCTTTTATATATATATATTTATATATTTTAATTTATTTAAATATTTATATATATTTATATAAATATATATATAAATATATAAATATATATATATATATATATATATATATATATATATATATATATATATATATATATATATATATATATATAAGGGCGCACCCAGGATTGAGTTTCGAAGGGGGCTGAATCAAAATTTACCTCCTTAAATTTAAATAGAAAACGCACATTCCGTATCCGGTATCTATGGTTAACCGATAGTGACCAGTGACCTCATTTTATAGTAGTAGATGAGCTCATTTTACAATTATCATCTTAGTAATCTCAACTCTTTTGTTACTACAATAAATCTCGGGGGGGCTGCAGCCCCATGGCTCCCCTCCTAGGTGCGCCAGTGTATATATATATATATATATATATATATATATATATAAATATATATATGAATTTATAAAATATATATATATTTTTTACTATATATATATATAAATTATATATATATATATATATATATATATATATATATATATATATATATATATATTTTTAAACATCTCTAAATAAAATCTAACTCATATTATAGTCTCGGAAGAGAAAAGCATTCCTGTTTTATGTACTGACAATCAATTCCATGAATTTTTGAACGAAACACGGTATGGTATGCTTATTTACAGCAATGTTGAGAAAATATTCTTTTCAAATAGTGATCCAAGATATCAGAGGAATAGTGAAAAACGCAGTTATCTTGCCTCCTCGCTCCGTCACATTCTAATAAAACACATATTGATAAATATTTACATTGGCTTTATTTTAATCAGGGCTTTATCATATCGCAGCCGCTAATTGAAAACTCTCGACATCAAATTTATTTCATATAAAAGTGTTTACCTTTGAAAATATTGCTATAATAGATAGCAATTGTTACGTGCTTGCCAGATTCAATTTTTCACTTGATAAAATTGACTGAATGAAGGAGTATAGGAACCTCTTCCAAAAACTTTTTGACCTTGAAAATTAAATGAAAACGTATTGAAAGATCACAATTGTTAGAGAAACTCAAATGTGGTTACAGAATACCAATAAGAGGACACAAACTAGCCTAACCTATTTCAGAAATAATAAGGAATGCTTTCTCAAATAAAAATTATACAATGAAAAAAAAATTGTGGGGATTTCTATACTCACCTCAATAATAAAATCTTAAGATACTACACAACAGTTGAAAATCACATTTGGAAAATTAACGTTACGTACAACACCTCTCAAACAATAACAAAGACCCTGATTAAAGGAATGAGGTGAAATCAGACAGAAATCCTTCCTTCCTTTGATTAGAAAATGACATGTAAAATAAAAACAAACAAATACAAGGCGATTTGTTGTGATACTCTGTGGTGTGACCTTCTGAGATTAAGGTGTGACGTCATTATCATTTCTATGATTCAGTTCAGTTATGATAGAAAACTATTACGTTGAAAATAAAGGTTTCTTTTTATCACAATAGATGGCACAAATTCAAATGACAATTTAATTTCTAATTATTTTTGGAAATCGTTTTCAATGTCAAGGATAATTTACGTTGTGGAAAATGGCAATGGTTTTATATCAATCAAAATTTATTACGTTGTGTGATATTCTCTGAATATATATCTTTTGGAAGGCTAGCCCCTTTTCATTACTAATAATCATGCAAATAACATAGTTCTTATTATAGCTGTTAGTGGAACATAGCAAAGTTTCAATTTTAACATAATTTTAATGTCAATAATAATTTAATTCAATTATTCATCAGAAGCTAGAAAACTGACCTTGTATTTTGGTGTCTTCCCACCAAACTGGAATTACTTAGTAAGAGATAAGTAGAAATATAACAATGTTGTATTAGATATACTGTTTACCATGTTATTGAACATAAAAAGAAAGATTATAGAATAAGGTGATAAGATATGAAGTACTAACTTTTTTTAAATATAAATTCAAATTTTTCCCATTTGTTAATCAAATTAAAACTCAAAAGTTAATGAATATAACAATAAATAAAATAATTTTTATTATTTAAAGAACAGTGATAAAAAATTACTATTATTGCCAATATTTTTCTAAAAGAAAAATTATTTTGAAATGTTTTCACTTGGACTTGAACCTTTGAATCTGCTTCCGAGGAGTAGGTTGTCTCTGTCTAGCTAAGAATGATTGACCCTGAGCAGCACTCATGGCTGCAATTCTTTCATCCATTGCTTCACGATGACAATTTAAACCTAATCTATAAAATGCTGTTGATATAAGTTTGTTCTCCATTTCCTTAACCTGGGAATGCTGTACAGAAATATCAATATCTCCATTTGATTTAATTTCCAGATGTTGAGCAATTTCACGTGCCTTTTCAAGATTCCTATTGTACTTTGCATGTAAAGATTGCAGCTCAGTTTCTTTTGCATTCAAGTTTTCTTGTAGAATCAAAAGTTTTTGTTTGAATTCTTTGATAGTATTCTCTTGAGTCTCGTATTTTTGATCACTTCTACTCAGTTCCTCAATCTGTGTCTCCAATTTCAAGATTGTCTGGTTTGAAGTTCTATTTTGTTGCTGAAGTTTCTCAGTTCTTGCTAATGCATTGTCTAAAAGTGTTTGCTTGGCTTCTGCCTCCTGACAGGTTCCACGTAATGACTTGTTTTCTTTCTCTAGAAATCTTAGTCTCTCCTTCATTTCTGTTGGCGTAAGTTCTTGGGACATTGCTGCACCAGTTTTTTCTGTTGGTCTACCTAATTTAAGTTCTTCAATTTCATCCCTCAAAGCATCTCGTTCTATAGCAAGTCTATCTTTCTCCCCTTGCAACGCTAAAAGTTTGCTTTCAAGCTTCTCCACATTAAATTGTGCTTTATCTGCTCTTTGGGTTTCTTCATCTAATTTTTGTTGAATATTATTGAGTTGTTGTTTATATGATTCACATTGATTTTTCCACACATGAACTTTTTGTAATTCTTCTTCATATTCCAAGTTTTTTTGTAAATATTCCATATTTTTCTCTTCTAGTTGTTGCATATTTTTTTTGATATCTCTATACTTTTCAAGTCTCTTCTTGTAGGAATTAAGAGTCATTTCTAAATCTTGAACTTTAAGGGCTGATTCTGAAAGGGCATCTACTTCATCTTTCAAACGAGAAGTTGCATTGGCAGCTAATGTTAATTCAGTAATTTTTTCCAAATAGTTCATAATCTGTTTCTCCTGTTCAATTATTTTTGCTTTATAATCATCTTTTTGAACTTCATCTTTGAATAATTCTTCTTTTAGTTTTTCTATTTGTTTTCTACTTTCCTTGTACTTATTTTCAATCTCTTTAAGATTCTCATTTTCTATTAAAATATTTTGTTTCTCGTCTATTAATATTTGTATTTGTTGCTCCAAATTTTGACATTGTCGTGCTAGGTTCTCTTTCGCTTCATTTGTTGCTTCTAGTTCTCCAACTAATCTATTTTTAGTTTCGCTATCTAGTAGTAATAGGCTTATTCCTGATTTTCCTGGCCCAAGAGCTACATCTTCCAACTGCTGAATGGCCTGCATAATATTTTGTTGTACTGATTCTTCTAACTGCATAATATTTGTTATATAATTTTGCTTCTTATCACAATTTATTGCACATCCTAGAACAGAAGATATGAGACATTGAAAGAAGAACATAGAAATAGTTGAATCTTGTTAAACTTGACTTAATTACACATATATCAATCAATCAGATCAAACATAATACCAGAACTACATCACAATCAACTTTAGAGATCAATGTTGATGCTATCAAATATAAATTCTTACCTAACACTAATTGCAAAAGTTTGGCTAGTTGAACAATATCACTTCTCTCGCCCAATGCAACAACATCAAGGTTAACAACTTCAAGTTGTAGTTGCAAGGATAAAACATCTTGATAGTATTCAATCACAGCTTGAAAAATTTTCTTCAGATTACTAACTCTTAATCTCCAGTTAGATCCCGCATCTTTTTTGATTTTAGGAAGCAGCTTCTCGAAATGTTCTGGTGAAATTTGAACAAGAGCATCAACAATAGCTACACCATCGGCTAAATCGGTCATATTTTTGCTTACATTTGGAACCACCGTCTCCAACCACTTATGTAAACTTTTACACATTTCCCCGACTTGGTCCATTTTCATTTGTTTGAGACTGTTCAACTTCAATTATCGACAATATATTCACATTCTCTGATTTAATTCAGGTTCTGTTCAATTTCAGGAAAGTGAAATTTAATTTAGTACAAAATCTGACAATTATCCGTTCGTTGTGTCAGCCTGTCAGTGTCAATTACTGTCAAAATTTCACAGTAGGTGGAAATGACAAAGTATGACCTCTAGCCTTAGACTAGCCTTAGACTAGGAAAGACTAGGGACTCTTTCCTAGTCTAAGCCTCTAGCTTTTTATGTTCGTGGGTTAATGACAGAGAGCATAGATCGCTTCATTTTATTTACTTTAGAGGCCCTGAGGGAAAACAATCTATCAATGTTTTCATCAAATTTAAATACGGAAAAGTTCAAACACAAATAAATTGAGTGAACATACTTCAAATAGTACTAAAATGAATATACAGTAGGTAAATGACAATCTAACAGCTCAACCTTTTTGCCGAGAGATACTTGAAATTAAACACATATCAGATAATAATGGATATAAATTTACATCGATTCTTTCTAAATGAAGAACAAACATTACATTCTACAAAAAAATTTGAAAAAAAGGTAGTATTAACACACATAATGAACTAATCATAGGCAATCCGTTTGACGATGTATAGATATGCTAGATGTACATTTCTTAATGTAGTTATTCAAAATATGAATTAATGATAACCCAGTACTCTGGTCCCTAAGTTAAATTTTGATAATTCAATTTTTTTGTCCTATAACAATTTTAGGTAGTTTTTCGTTAACTTGATACGATCATAAGTTTGTAATTATTGTGTCTTATTGAAATTAATAAAAATGTTAAATTGAAATGCATTAAAATATGATATTAAATCATTTTGAACTATTATTCTATATTACGCTAACAGTCCATTACCGGTAGCTTATCCATTAAATCTTCATTTAGTCGTTAGTATTTTTCAATCTTTCTACTATTTGTCATAGGTAAACTCTTCAGCTTTGAAATGCAGATTTAGGACCAGCTGGTTTCACACAACTAGATTCACGTCTTTCAAACAAACAAACTATGAACTTCCGCTGGAGTTATCACAATAAGTGGGCAAAGAAATCTGATAGTTCATTTATATTTTCATGTTTTCATTAGAATATATATATATATATATATATATATATATATATATATATATATATATATTATATATATATATAAATATATATATATATATAAAAAAATAAAAAAAGATATATATATAAATATATATATATATAAATATAAATATATAAATATATATATATATATATTTATATTCTTATATTTAAATTATATATATATATATATATATATATATATATATATATATATATATATATATATATATATATATATATATATATATATATATATATATATATATATATATTTATATATATATATATATATAAATAAATAAATATATATATATAAATATTTCATTTTGAATGTAACATGATTTTAGATGAGGACAAATTTTGAAGAAAACCATTGCGAAGTAACAGTGAAATATCAATTATAGTATCGATATCAAGAACGAAGTAACGTGTATCGACAAAGGTATTCAGGAATGGAATATTCATTTCAAATATCAGCTGCAGTATCAGCATAAAACGTATACAAGTTTAAATTCTAATGAGGCAGGAAGTCGCGTTATCCTTGCGGTAATAGGGAAAAATAACCATTTTGGTTTTGGGATGATATCAAGAAGTCATATGGTTCATTATCGGCGAAATGAAATGGAGAAATACACCAGCCAAGAAGATATCACTTCTTGGAACTGTGATATAAAGGCTCTTGCACCGTTTTATTATAAAACGTCGTTTAACTAAACTTGGTTTATGCGGGGTTTAAGACGGCTTAAGCGCCGTTTATATTTTGGCGCAAGCGAAAATGTCAAATTAAACTCGGTTTACCATTTAACTTAGTTTAATAATATACGGTGCAAGAGCCTACAAATCAGGCTCTTTATTACCGGAACGGAACTGTGACTTTGAGATATCAGCTATTTAATGACAGTTCGTGAAATATCTCTGAACAGTAACAAACATTATTTCTGTGGTCATAATATGTTATATTGTATTCATGTATTGTTTTAATATAGATTCAACTGAAATTGAATTAAGATAGATTGGATATCGCTAATATCCAAAATGAATTTATTAAATATAGCTGATATGGACTGGCAGCTAGTGAAGTGCATTGGATATTTACATTCTGGCGATTCCATCAATAAAGAAGATGCAATTGCATTACAATTATTACTTGAAGAATCTATCAAGAGTAAATATGGAATTACTAAAGATTTTACGGGTCTTGTAACAAGTTCGATTAAACAAGAATCTATGGACAGAGTAGAGGAATATAAACCTATTCTGAACATTTATGAAGACAGTAAGGTTTCAAATTCTGACGATGAACTGGAATTGGATTTATTCAAGGAAGATCTTATGTGTGTTGTGTGCAAGTGGGTAAAGCTTTGTACATGTAAATTTTGTAATATCTCACTATATAATAAAAAATCATAACATAATTGAGTAACATTCTCTATTTGAAAATATTGAAATTTCAAATCAATATTAATACATATTTATAAAAGGTAAGTGTTTCTGTGTTCGTTCAGCCTTTTCTCTATAATCACCTACTGCCACTCATTCATGGTTGTAGTATTAGGTTGCCCTAAGTCTGCATTTGTGAGAAAGGGAGTTTAGTCTTGGTGGTTGAATGTGGGTGGCAAAAATTACTGAATGAAAATTTCTTTTTTTTTTTCTAACATATTGTATGATTTATCTAAACTTGAGATTGTGTTGCATGACATTAAATGTATATGTATGTGACAATGATGAGGACTTCCCTTGGGTATTCCAGATTGTATTCAAATGTAATTGTGATCTAGAATGTTTTAAAACTAGAAATTTCGATCGTTGAAGGTATATAAGCTCAAGTTCATTGCTTTTTTCCCAGTCAAGTTTCAGCTATGGCCAGCAGATCATTAACAAGCGAAATTCTAAATTTATTATATTACTATCGAGCACACAATGTATTTCGACCAGGGTTTCGTCGCTAGTTGAAAATAAAGTAACTATTGATCCTTTGGGCAGTGATTGAATTTTAGGTATGAGAGAGGAAAAATGATGTGAGTAGTTAATCAAATATAAACAATAAATTGATGCCTTAATTCGAAAGAAACAATTCTGTCATTTGGACTTACCTTCATAATATTTGATGAATCTGATTGCCCTTGATTTCAAGGAATCTCATCCAGAACCTGAGAATAAAAAAGAGTTGAAATATTCAAAATTAATCAAGATGTATTTCACACAAATCAATATGGTATATTATTTAGTTTTTAGTGTGTAGGAAAATTTGGTTAATCTTCACATCTATATAATATGTTTTCAGTGGAATGGATGTTGCAGCCCGAAATCAGCTCCTGGAATGTTCCGACTGTCATGCTCTATACCATCAAGATTGTCACCGACCTGTTGTATCTTTACAAGACTCATTCGATAGCTGGATTTGCTCAAACTGCAAGTTAAGTATTACATTTTATTCTAATTTTGTTTCTCTTTCATACTCAGTTTGCCATTTCAAATTATTGGGAAATACTACAGACTACATATATGTTTAAATTTAATTTGATTGTCCAATCATTGTAATAAACCATGGAGATAGTACAAAAATGCCTTATATTAATTGCCTGTTCAGTGTTTAGGAGATTATGCCACTAACAAGATTTTAATTTGAAAAAATTATTATATCAAAATCCTTATTTAAGAAATTCGGTCAACACACAGTCTTCAATTTTTTTCTTAATGTTACAATAATCAATTTTCTTACAGGACCTGAATAAAAAATCCAAACTATTTTCTTCAGCTTCAAACAGTGCTATCTTAAGTACTCCCCAGTCTTTGCCTGCAGTACCTTCTTCAAATTTGAAACTTACAATTTCAAAAGGCTCAAGTCACAGGCATAGTAGTAGTAGCTCTTCAGACAACTTTAAATCTTCAGGTGATAAATGTGAGTTATCTATAGCTTATGCTAATATAGAATTGATTTATTATACATCCAAGTGCTTGTTTATGAGGAAAATTCCAAGCTGAATATTAAATGAAAATTAATTTGTGGTGATACCAGTGGTGGTTATTATAGATAAAGTCAGGTTGTTTGTATATATATATATATATATATATATATATATATATATATATATATATATATATATATATATATATATATATATATATATATATATATATATATATATATATAATTATATATATATATATATATATATATATCTATATATATTTATAATTATATATATATATATATATATATAATATATATATAATTATATAAATATATATATATATATATATATATATATATATGTATATATATGTATATATATATATATATATAATATCAGTGTGTCGTTGAGCTTGATGGCAGAGGGTCATTAATCAGATCCGAACCAGAGAAGATCATTAGAGGTGTGCCACAGGGCTCTTTACTGGGGCCACTACTCTATATTATATATGTAAATGAGCTTCCTAAAATAATATCTCAGGACATGGTTCTTTATGCTGATGACACTTCTGTCATCTTTAGTGAGATGTCTGGAGTGGAGTGTGAGGTTAGTGTAGGGGAGACGTTGAGCATTCTGGAAGAATGGTTCAAGCAAAACAATGTGATGCTTAATGTGGAAAAGACTCAGATCATATCTTTCGGTCAACAGGGCGAAGAGTTTAGTCTAACATATAAGTCTAAAATTCTCAGGGCACAACAACACGTTTCATTCTTGGGTGTCATGGTTGACAGCAGGCTCGACTGGAGAGTGCACATTGCTGATCTCTCAAAAAGCCTTTCTAAGTACATTTTCGCCCTGAGAGTATTGTCAATGAGCGTGGACCATAAAACTGCAATTATTGCATATCATGAATATATGCAGGCGAGAATTTCTTATGGCATTATTTTCTGGGGGGGGGTCGGTGGAGGCTAATAGAATTTTTATTCTGCAGAAGAGATGCATAAGGTCAATTTTTGGTCTGAAACCAAGAGAGAGCTGTAAACCAATCTTTTTAAAATATAAAATTCTGACTTTGGTTTCTATCTACATTTTGGAATGTGTTTTGTTTGTAAAGAAAAATTCAGATTTATTCGAAGATAATTTATTGGATCATCAATATAATAAAAGACATAAACAAAACTTACAACAAAATAAAACTAAATATACCTACATACAAAAAAATGTAGATTTCTTAACTAAAAAAATTTGGAATAAACTTCCAATCAATCTACGTAATCTTTCAGAGAATAAGCTGAAAGAGAAACTCAAAAACTTTTTAGTTGAAAGTGCATTTTACACCCTTCAAGAGTTCCTAGATAGTGATTTTTCTTCGATAAAACTGTGATAATATGTACCTGCTGCTATTTGTGATTTGGGTTAGGTTGATGATATGATAATATGTATGTTTGTTTGACAATATGTTTTTTATATTTACTTGTTAGAATATTAATTGTATATATTTATATGTTTTTATATTTTTAACATTGACGTGTCCTACACATTTATTTGTATAACTGGACAAATAAAGATTATCTATCTTTATCTATCTATATATATATATATATATTTTTTTTTTTGGCGAAATATGTATATATATATTTCGCCAAATTTAACACAGATCATGGAATTGAAAATGCTCCATAACTCATTGAGTTAAAGAGTTGAATCCAAGGGAATACATATGGATTCAATCAAAGAGTGATAGATAAAATAATTTAAAAATATAAAAGCTTAAAATAACACAACATAACATATTTCAGATATTTAAAGAGCAAACAAATAATGAAAATTGAAAAGTACAAATAAATGTCATATACATTCACATACAACACATAATTGAAATCAATTAAAGTTTAAATCTTAGTTACACAATATAATGAAACAGCATTATGGAGTGGTAGTGAGAAGAATATTATGTGGTATTAGGTGTAAATGTATTGAATTGCCTGCTGATTTATGGAATTGTGGTATTGAAGATAACAAAGACTCTGTTATGGTTATATTGAGTTCTGCACATAACATGGATTGGTGAAAATTGAAGCTTGTTTGTTCAAGGTCTTGGCAGAGAAAGGCTCAAATTCTGTCGCGATGATGAGCGAGGCACATTTCTAGTAAATTCCATTCTGGGCAACCCTAAGGAGGATATATGCCATGAGTTTTTAAATATATTAGTATCAGAATTATTCGCTACACTCTTTCGAGATCTTCACTATGCTTGTTATACTAAGGTGACCAAACTACAGAAGCATATTCCCTGAACAAATGAAGATTGGGATTGTAACCCCGGTCTTCAAGTCAGGAGATGTAAGTGAGGTCAATAACTATAGGCCAATTAGTGTTCTGAATTCATTGGCGAAAATATTTGAGGGTATTCTATACCAGGACATCCTGGACTTCTTTGTGAATGATTTTTGCCCTGAGCAGCATGGCTTCCTACCGGGTGCCTCAACCGTTACCAACCTAACCATTCTGGCGGAGGCGGCTGCTAGGGCTATAGATAATGGAGAACAGTTGGATGCTGTGTTGATAGATTAGAATTAGAAATACCCAGTATTTCAAAGATATCAAAACGATAATAACATTGTACAATTCACTGGTAAGACCTAATTTGGAATATGCTTCAGTTGTCTGGGCGCCACGGTCCGCTGTTCATGTTGACATGATTTAAAGAGTACAAAAGAGATTCCTAAGATATCTATATTTAAGAGCACACGAAACCTATCCCTATATGGTTTCTTATAGGAGTATGTTAGCTGAATTTGAGATGGTGAGATTGAAGGTCAGACGAGACCTGAATGATGTGTTGTTTATATACAATGTTGTCAACAACTTGAAGTATAAGAAATTTTCTCTAATTAACAGCATGTCATTCAGAGTTCCAAAGATCAGTTTGAGAGTCAGGGAAAGAAGTCTATTCCAATGTGTGCCTGTAGGTATTTCCCCTGTGAATAGAATGTTGAGTGAGTGTAATGAAATGATAAAGAAATGTGATATAGATCTCTTCACTACTTCAGTGAGGCAGATTAGGGCTGTAATTTTAAATTGAATGTCGTAAAATATGTACTAATATATAAGTTATGTTATTATTCTATATCATTGTATCATTCTATGTATTATATTTTGTTCATGTCTTTTTTGTCTTTCTTTCTCTTTTAATTAATCTTAGTATGTAGTAGTATAGCTGGTGAGCACTCATACATGTAATTACAATAGATTGTGTTTGTAGGAGTATAAATAAATAAATAAATATTCTTATTTTGACCTGACAAAAGAAAAGAATAATGTTTTAAGAGTATGAATGTTTTGAAATCACGGCTCAATCTAGCAATCAATCCAAAGGTCTTGTTTTTCAAATTATAGATTCGTAGTTTTTGATGAATGATAACTTATTGTCAAAAGTTATCCCCAGATCACAAAGAATCAGTTCTATATAAAATTGTTTGATTGGTAAACGATAATACCTGACATGTTCAGAGAAAGTTTTTTTAGGGTACACCACGCGATTAAGGTATCTAAGTCCTTTAGGAGGTTTAGACAGTCCTCAATTGAGTTTATGCGGAAGAGAAGTTTGAGATTATCTTCATACAGGAGTGCCATTGCCTTAAGTTACAGCGTATATTATATTATTATTATTATTATTATTATATCCTCAATTGAAAATAGACAAATTTGAAGAATTCACATCTTTAACCTATTTTGGCCGAGTAAACTCTCAGATTTTTTTTCAATGCCAAAGTTCTGTTTTTGTCACGTAGTTACATAGTGTCGCGACGATGGAGCATTAGTCGTATGTAATTCAAAAAGTAGTTGAAATTTGATATTATAATTTGGGTTGCAGGGTTTAATCAATGAAAATATTGCACACTCCAAGTTACTTTTGGTTCATTAAGTTTACGAATTGAGCATTTTTTTAACTTACATTTTTGGATTCTCCATCAACATTGTAAGCATATTACTAGTAAAAAATGCACAATTTTCGCGTTATTTGGAATTTTTCGAAAATTTTGGAAAGTCGCTTTCATTTTTCACGTAATTTTTTCCTAGCTTGTTATTACTTTGAGGCTATAAGCATTAATATAAGTGCTATCTCCCAGTTTGATAACCAATTTGATAACTTATACAAGGCATGTATGCCCAACTTGTAGAAATTGTAGTCTCAAGAACTCATTTAACTTACTTGGAAAACCCTATATTTTATAGCTCTATAATATGCCGACAATCTCTATTGGCATTTCCTTATCAATAATCTCACCATTTTCCAAGGAAATAGTGTTTTATCTGCTCACGCCGAAATGGTCGAATGAATGTGAATATTCTACAAATCATAGGTACCATGAAGTATTATGTCTTAACAGTCATGACTGATTTATTTAACACTGTTGGATGAGTTCTGATATTTTCAGTAGCAGGAATAGACTAATGAAAATTAAATATCAAACTAGAAATGAACACATAAAAATAACCATGAATAAACCAAATTAGAACAACTTCAATTAGGAACATGGGTACCAAAATGATACAGAAAACGTTATTCATAACACACAATTTTAAAGCAAGTGTTCAAATATACCCCTGTTATTCATAATACATTTATTAACTGTTTTTTATCCCTAGTTATTTTCATTAATATTTTTGGTGATGATGATTTGAGGGTTCTCACCTCATCTTTGCATATCTTCTTTTGATGAAATATATATATATATATATATATATATATATATATATATATATATATATATATATATATAAAAGAGATATCATTTATTGGTATAACAGTTTTATTTCAAACATTACATTTTAAAATTAAAATTTATTGGACGTTTCAATGGAGTTTCCATCTTCATCAGCAGAATGTTCGTCGGTAGTTGTCACAATACTACAGTAGTATTGTGACAACTACCGACGAACATTCTGCTGATGAAGATGGAAACTCCATTGAAACGTCCAATGAATTTTAATTTTAAAATGTAATGTTTGAAATAAACCTGTTATACCAATAAATGATATCTCTTGGAATAAATACGATAAACAGGTAAAAATCAAGAATTCAAATATATATATATATATATATATATATATATATATATATATATATATATATATATATATATATATATATATATATATATATATATATATATATATATATCATCATTATTTATGTTTATGTATTATATATCCCCATATATTATAATCTAAAGGGGTTGAATCAGGAGAACGAGCAGGCCAGAAAAAAGGTAATCTCTCACATTAATGTAATTATCAGTAATCCCTAAATTGAAAGCATATTGAATTTTTTTCTGGTATGTTACGGTATAAATACATACAAGAGTCCTCCATATTTTTACTTAAAAACAGTTCGAAATTCGATAAAACTTCAAAGAATTCTTTTTTATTTACAAAATTAATCACACTCGTGTATATCAAAAATTAAGCAAACACAGACTTATATTTATATGAACTTTTTTCTTAAAATCATGCACATATTAATCTAAATATAGACATTCAATTGAAAATATACCAGCTCACGCCTACGAGAATATCGTTTATCAACCAAAATAAGGCATTCTTATAAAATTTCGTTCTTGATAGTTTCAATGATTTTCTTCTTACTCTTTATAATTTTTTTGCTATATCAAATTCGTATTATTGATTATTGATATTTTCAGATTCTAAAGGAAGCTCGAGTTCAACTTTGAAATCTACCAGTTCGTCAATGTTGAAGGTACAGAGTAACAGTTCAAGTTCTAGAAATGTTACTCCAAATATCAATATAATCAGCGCGGATAAACGTATTCAAAATATGAAGAAAAAAGCTGCAAAATTGCAAGAAAAGAGGAAACTACCCAAAATGTGTTAATCACTAAACACTTGACGAGATAGGTTTATATTTATATACACATCGAAAATGTTTTTCAATGTTTGATTATGGACATATATATATATATATATATAAATAAATATATATATATATATATATATATATATATATATATATATATATATTATATGTTTGAATATATATTTATTTATCAATCGGGAATTATCGGGTCCAGTAGTCTATTCTCTGACTGAGAATCAAAACAACTTCTGTTTCCTAAGTCTATATTTCAACATTATGAATTACTTACTGTAAAATTTACAAATACTGACATACGTCAATAAAAAGTATAAAACAAACTAAACACAGTCACAATCAGTCACAGAAAATCGAATATATATATAATACATTAATGAATAATATTAATTAAAATACAATATACAGTTAGAGAAAATTGTCATGAAATTTGGAAAGTGGATCGGTACACCAGTCATGGAACAAATCTATTCAACAGTCTCAAAAAATTTTGATTGTTGCTGGAAGGTGCATCCGTTGTCCTCTTCTGGGACATTAAAAATAGCTATCTGCATTTTTGAAATTAAATATTTTGTTTATTAGTTTCAGCATTGTTATGTCAAGTATCATAGTAGTTGTCCACTACAGAATGAAATAGAATTCGCTCTTCACTGAAGTATATTTTATATTCACAGCATTATTGCCATCGTCCAGCCATACATAAATTTTTTTGCAGTAATTAATTTCAAAGCAGTATTCTGTGTAGCGTAGTACCAAAGCAGCAACACAAGTACATTTTTCATCAAATTAGCCTTCCCAACGCATGATACATTAGTAAATGTAACAATAATCCTTTCATAATTCTTGCTGGTTTTTTTTCGACTTGGCGGAAAACTGATTGATTTTAATTTAAAAGGTGAAATTACGAGACATACTCCTCATTTTCACACTAAATAGCTAACCACATATCGATATTTTGTGTCGTGTACTATAAAAAAAAAATAGAGGAGTTATCAATTTATCTAACATAGAATTTTTGTCATTTTCGAGTTCATTAGTAACATTTAAAAAGAAATCCGGTCCCATAATAAGAAGTATTTTCTATGTCTTGATTACCTATCTTTTTTCGATGATTCTGTATTTCTTATATTAATTCACTATTTTGTATCTCTGTTGAAAGGGAGTTTTCCGTTTATTATATATTTTTTGTTGTACGCTATATGTAATTAAATAAATAAATTAAAAACTGTAGGTGTAGTTTGGGACAGATTCAATAACATTGAATTTTAATCAATTAGAATAATTCTATCGATTTTCATTCATTTTATTGGACAATGATAGTTTTTCTCGTTATAGCTTCATGTAACATTATTTATCATACAAACTTGAATTCTTCAATAAAAAAATTTTTCATCACATCATACATAATGATCTCACCTATTCTGTTTCTATCAAACGAATGGCATGATTTTCCGATGGAAAATGGATATTTTCTGCAGTTTAACTAGCATATTATATAACTTATATTCCACCAAAACATACTTACATGAATTTCATTTATTTTATTACTTTTAATGGCTTATTCCGTTTATGTCATGTCATGTCATTATATATATATATATATATATATATATATATATATATATATATATATATATATATATATATATATATATATATATATATATATATATATATATATGTATATATATATATATATATATATATATATATATATGTATATATATATATATATATATATATATATATATATATATATATATATATATATATATATATATATATATATATATATATATATATATATATATATATATATATATATATATATATATATATATATATATATATATATTGAATATCTTCGGAGCGGCATAAGTTATAACTTTGAAATTTTCAACACTTTTTACTGTTATAATGTTCTTTAAAATGCCCGTGTCGTCAAATTTGTTTCACTTCCGGTTCAGCCGGAAATGATTATAACTTAATTTTTTGTAATGATAGCCTATATATTTTTCTTAATTTTCGAGATGTATATTAAATTATGTTTTCAATGATGTATCTAAGTCAAATTTTGGGTCAACTCTGGTATATGGCTCGCGCCGCGAAGCGGCGCAGGCCTGATGGGTAGTGTACCTCTGGTCATAGGGTGTTTATATACCAAGTGTGGTTTTACTGGGATGAACGGTTTAGGAGATATGAGAGGTTAAGGTACCAAAATTTACCGAAAACTATAGATTTCTAGATATTTCAATGCTTTTTATTTATTTAGGTTAGGCCAGGTTTGAGGTTAGGTTAACCTCCCATAACTTTTTCATTCTTCAAGTCAGTAAAGCCATACTTGGTATATGAACACCTCATGACCTAAAGGTTAGGTTAGGTTAGGTCAACTTCCTATAACTTTTTCATTATTCAATTCAGTAAAGCCATACTTCGTATATGAACACCTCATGACCTAAAGGTTAGGTTAGGTCAACTTCCCATATTTTTTTTATTCTTCAATTCAGTAAAGCTATACCTGGTATATGAACACCTCATGACCTAAGCTACACAACCATATGACCACGCCCCAAAATGAAGCAAGCCATATACTATAGTGCAGCCCAAATATTAATTTTATGACATAGCAAAAAAATGAGTTGAGAGATGAACGCTTTAATTTAAAAAAAACGAGATTTTTATGAATTTTTTTCAAAATTAGCACCGTTAGCTTCCAAACAGAGTCGGTTCGATGAAGTAATTCACGAGTAACATACCGTAGTACTGCAGCATTGATTAGTCTGCATTCATTTTATATACGAGTCTTTAAATCCTGTATATCATTTTAAGGGGTACGATATACTATTTCTTTTAAATCTTCGGGGTAAGGTCAGGAGACCGTGCTGGCCACCTTATGGAAATATTTGTACCTATCCATCGCCCTCGATATATATGTTGAAGATGTTCACGTACCACATGAGCATTATGAGCCGGTACACCATCCTGCTGGAAAATCAGATTCGCCGGTAAATTTAAGGGAATTTGTTTATAGAAGATTGGTAACTCGTTTGCGATAAATTGTAAGTAAACTTCTGATTTTAGATTCCCCTAAAACAATTTTGGCCCAATAATGTATCCGTCAATGCCGCATCATACATTAACACCCCATATTTCTTGAAAATGCGCCTGTCTCGTCCAGTGAGGATTTTCAAGTTCCATTATTATGAAAACAGCTTTCATATGTCCATCATTTGGATTTAGACCTTGATGCAGAAGTAATTTAAAAGGATGTTATTGGGCAGATTTTAAAATTCTTTGAATACAACTTCTAGAGATATTGCTTGTTCAATTTTTCTAATTGATATGTGTGGATCGGCACAAATTCTTACTAAAACACTAATAGTATGAACTTCTCTGTCAGTTGCATAATTAGGTTTTAACACAGTCCGTTGTATATTAAAGGAACCACTAGTATATGCTCGTCTAAAGTGCGACCCAAGAGCCCTTAAAATGCGGCCCAAACACAAATTATGAAAATATTTAAATTTATACATTTTTATTGAAAAAATAAATGTTTGCACTATTTTCCATATATAATCGATTCGTTGACATTTATTTTGAAATAAAAATTTGAATAAAATTAGTATGCCATGAGAATTTACGTTTCGAATTCTGTGTGTATGCACTCGACATTTTTTGAAGATGACAATATTTGTATGCAGTACCTATATTGCATTGTATTTTGATTTCCTAATCCTTTTGGCCAATATAGAGCTCTTCACGGAAAAAGGGGTCATCGAACGTTCGGGAAAGATCGCCAAATTGATCCGAACATCTTGAAAATGCATTAGTATTGCAATCTCGTCTATTGAAGCCGATATCGATTTGCTTGTTGCACAAAAGCATATTCATTCATATAATTAATTCGAATTTTTTCTATCTTCATGCAATCCAAACTAAATGAAACGAAACTTTTACAAATTTGAAATGAATATTTACCTATACATATCTAATTCAAATTGAAAAAAATTTATAATGAGTAAAAGTTAATTTATTTAAAAAAACTTAATATTATTATTTTTTTTTTAATTTGTTGGAAAAATATTTTATGTGTGGCCCAGCAATTGTTTGTTGTTGCAATGTGGCTCTCGAACAGTCATAGTTTAGATACCCATGCACTAGTAGCTAAACTAGAGGCTAATCGGGTAAAAAGCAACACTAGGAATACGTCTGTTTGGATATCTTTCTTGATACAACTCTAACTTTTCTACGTTAGTAGATGCGTCGTTGTCCATTTTTGTCAACAGTAATTAATTTTACAATAAATAGTGCCCACACTAAAATCTGTAAATGACATTTAAATTTTCACGCAATCGAAATAAGTAATTGCCATGACCTACTCGTAATTAAAATCTTGTCTAAGCTACTTTAACTATTAGAAATTAAACTTTTTATTTGTTTGCTATGTTTCAATATTAAAATATGACGTGTGATACGTCATTGGAAATGTAGTTTAATATAGATTTCAAAAATTAAGAAAGATATATAAGATGTCATTCAAAAAATATATATATATACACATATATATAAACATATAAATATATATATATATATATATATATATATATATATATATATATATATATATATATATATATATATATATATATATATATATATATATATATATATATATATATATATATATATATATATATATATATATATATATATAAAATTCTCGTGTCACAATGTTCGTTCCAATACTCCTCCGAAACGGCTTGACCGATTCTCATGAAATTTTGTGAGCATATTGAGTAGGTCTGAGAATCGGCCAACATCTATTTTTCATCCCCCTAAATGTTAAGGGTAGTCCACCCCTAAATTTTTATTTTTCAGACAAAATTTTTTTATGATACAGCATACAAAAATACATACACACCCTTCTACGATTAACCCTTATTTTTTATTTGTTAAACTCCTTCGAAATGACTCGATCGATTCTCATGAAATTTTGTGTGCATATCGGTTAGGTCTGAGAATCCGATAAAATCTATTTTTCATCCCCCTAAATGTTAAGGGTAGTCCACCCCTTAATTTTTTTTTTTATTTTTCTGACAACATTTTCTGTTCTATTTTTTTATGATATAGCAAAAATATATACAACCCTAAATTTTCACCCCTCTAGATCAACCCCTATTTAGACAGATAAAAATAATTTATATGGCAGAACAACGTTTGCCGGGTCAGATAGATAGATAGATATGTAGATAGATAGAAAGATAGATAACTATTTAGATAGATAGATAGAGATACATTAGCAGATAGATGAATATATAGAAAGACAGATAGATAAAAATATTTTTTATGGAAGAACAACGTTTGCCGGGTTAGATAGATATGTAGATAGATAGATAGAAAGACAGATAACTATCTAGATAGATAGATAGATAGCTAGATATACATCGGCAGATAGATGAATAGATAGATAGATAAAAATAATTTATATGGCAGAACAACGTTTGCCGGGTCAGCTAGTATATATATATATATATATATATATATATATATATATATATATATATATATATATATATATATATATATATATATATATATATATATATATATATATATATATATATATATATATATATATACATAATCAGGCGCGGATCCAGAGGGGGGGAACTGGGGGATCGTCCCCCTCCCAAATGGCCTGGGCCTCACCTAATTGTTTTGATTGGGAGCTACTCGATTTAGCATTGCCCAAAATACCAGTACCTTTTGAATATTTAAAAGTTCCCCCCCAAAAGTCGGTCCTGGATCCACGCCTGACATTATATATAAATAAATATATATATATATATATATATATATATATATATATATATATATATATATATATATATATATATATATATATATATCTATTTTTTAATGGACAAAAATTACCCTATTGTGTATGTGTATATTATATTTATTGGATAAGTTTCAAAAATTTATAATTCCATAGTTGAAAATGTGACATTTAGTTTGAATGTCATGACAGTATGTCATGAAGAGGGGTGGTACACTACATAAGTAGTGAAAAAAAATAACGAAAGAACATCTTATCTCGGTTAACATATAAAGATTTAATCACAAAATTCATATTTTATTTCATTCGGAGTAGGAAGATAATCACGAGGAGGTTATTTTTTGAGGATCCTTCACTTGCCTTGAACTTTCTTTTCTCCTTATAGTTAGCGATGATTGCACTACTATCTCATCAAATGGTTGACCGATCAAAGCTGAAACGAAATACAGATTAGAAACACTTAAATAGGTGGGGTAAAAACTGAATGTTGGGGAAATACGCATCCATATTTCATATTTCGGTCGTAATACAAAATGCAGATTTATTATTCATAAAGGATATATTTTTAAAATCGAGCTGTATTGCTCAATGGTAAAATGTTACTGCATTCTGCAACTTCGACAGGTTAGCAAATTAAACTTAAGAGATATTGTGTTCCTTTTAAGAGTGAGTAAATTTGGAATTCAAAATATTTCGATAGTTCTCAAAATAATCGTCTATTTATATAGTAACTATAAATGATTCGTTAATTGAAGTGTGGCTGGCAAGTTGAGAAAACATAAATGGATCTACAAAGTAAAACGGATCCGAAAATCTCACATTTGCTCCTTCAAAAAAGGAGAGCCTGCATGTTAAAGAGGACAAGACTTTCGAAATTCAAAATATACCAAAAAATTTTATTTTGGTCGTAGAAGCAGAAAATGTTATAATATATAGGAGGTACCATTTAAGAAAACGTAACAATAATTTTAAAATGTTCCTCCAGTGGCCCTCTAAACACCCCATACCTAGTTTTGTTTCTTAACCAAATCATTTAGGCAAAATATTCCGTGGCGCCTACCCCCATAAATATATATATATATATATATATATATATATATATATATATATATTATATATATATATATATATATATATATATATATATATATATATATATATATATATATATATATATATATATATATATATATATAATATATATATATATATATATATATATATATATATATATATATATATATATATATATATATATATATATATATAATATATATATATATATATATATATATATATATATATATATATATATATATATATTTTTATATTATATATATATATATATATATATATATATATATATATATATATATATATATATATATATATATATATATATATATATATATATATATATATATATATATATATATATATATATATATATATATATATATATATATTATATATATATATATATATATATATATATATATATATATATATATATATATACCTATAAAGAAAGGTAGTCTTGACTGGCTAGTTGAGGAAAAATATATATTTAGAATTTTGAGGTTGCAGTCAGAATAATTGTTGGACTAGGTTAAAGAATACTCTTTGTCATATGGTCGAGCTTTCGGGAATGGTTATTTTCTTTAACATGAGGTTATGTAAAATTTTGAAAACGTAAAGAAAAAACAGAAGCTGATGGGTAAAATTTTGAAAAATCGTCACATATGTAAATAGCAAATTCAAAATTATAGATCTAAAAACGCAAAAAACTACAAGCCTTGTAGTTTCTTGACTCTGGCACGATGGGAGTTTATTTACTGTTGTTTTTAAATTAAGATTTATAATTTTGAATTTGATGTTTACATATGTGACGATTTTTCAAAAATTTACCCATCAGCTTCTCTGTTTTTTATTTACGCTTTCAAAGCTTGTAGTTTTTTAACTCTGGCATGATGGGAGTTTGTTTTTTAAAATTCAGATTTATAATTTTGAATTTGATCGATTTTTCAAAATTGTACCCATCAGCTTCTCTGTTTTTTATTTACGCTTTCAAAATTTTACATAACCTCATGTTAATGTCTTGAAAAAAGAAATTATCATTTCCGAAAGCTCGACCATATGACAAAGAGTATTCTTTAATCTAGCCCAACAATTATTCTGACTGCAACCTCAAAATCATGCCCTGGGCGGTTCTCACAAAAGGGAAACCAAATGGCCCGCAAAACAAAATATTGCTGGATAATTTTCATTTTTATTACAATTGATTTCTGCAAAATATATTTTAAATTTAGTGCCAGTGTAATATAATAAATGTTAATTCGTAAATAAAAAGGGAAAAAAGGAACACTAATAGTCTAAATCAAACCGTAATAATATATATATATATATATATATATATATATATATATATATATATATATATATATATATATATATATATATATATATATATATATATATATATAACCATAAATATGTGACTGCGAAATGTTACTCCGCAGTAGAAAAGAAATTGAACCTAAAACTCCTTTAGAATGTCTTACTTTCATAATCTCGTATGGAGAAAATGTTTTTGCAAACCTGAAAGTGGTACTTCAAATACTCCTGACTATCTCAGTATCAAGTGCTATCTACGAACGTTCATTCAGCAAATTAAAATTAATTTTGATATATCTACGATCAACGATGGGACAAGATCGCCTAGTGATCTAGCATTTTTCATTGTGGAAAAAGAAAAATTTGAAATGATCCACTTTGCTGATATTATTGATAAATTTATACATGGTAATAAGTTTTATTAATGTATTATAATCATATTATCATTAAATATTATGTAGTTACTTTTTTATTATTTTAAAACTGCGTGTTTTTAAAATATAATATGTAAAATGTATACGCAATAGACATCCCCTCAAAAGGATATATATATATATATATATATATATATTTATATATATATATATATATATATATATATATATATATATATATATATATATATATATATATATATATATATATATATATTTATAACACATATTTGCATGTAATAGATCTTTACTCTGAAAACGACTGCAGTTATTTGAATAAAAATTCAATAATTGATGCGTATTTTGTACTCACATTTGGCAGTTTTATTCTCATTTTTTGGATCTACAGGAGCAGACGTCACAACACAAAACAAACAATAAGCCAGAAAAATAAGAGAGATGTACCTCATAGTGAGAGAAATAATTGTTAGATCAATATGTAGTATGTAACCAATTCGAGTATATATATGAGCTAAAGAATTAGGACCATAACCAGTAGGTATAACTTGTTTTGGATCTTCGTTTTGTTCTACCACTTGATTTGAAAGCGAGTTGGCAACTTTCTTTAATGACCTCGTCACCTCGACAATATTAGTCGTAACAACACTGCAAGCGTAACTACTTGACAGTGCAAATAAATTAAAATTAAAGATTATTTCTGTGAACGAATAAAGCTACTCTATTAGGACTAAATGTGTTCATGGAGTATCAATGGCGTCATTGTTGTGCTTGAAACTAGATAATAGATAACGAGTTTATATTATCCGAAGAGTTTCTTCATATAGACTGAAATTTCATCTTATATATTATTATTTGCGTACTTATTATATTGAAAAGAAATATATAAGTACGCAATGATTGCGTATATATATATATATATATATATATATATATATATATATATATATATATATATATATATATATATATATATATATATATAATAATAATAGTCTTTATTCTCATAATCAAAATACAACATTGAATAGAAAACAAGTCAAATAAGGAAATGATTTATGTTCATACTTAAGATGAAAAAATCATAAATCAAAAGGACACTCAATTCGTGGTTCGATCGTGTTTGTACTCAAAAAATTCACGCATATCATAGGGCTCGATGTTGATGAGATATTGAAATACTTCTTTTTTGAATTGTTTGTAGCTTTCAATGATCTGATATTTACGTGGCAAAGTATTGTAAAGTTTGATGCACATATACTTGGCGTTTTTTTCTGATAATGTCAGAGAATGACTTGGGACATGAAAATATTGAATATTTCTGGTACAATTAACATTTCTATGATGCCGAAAATATTCACTATGTTTAATTAAAAATTGGAGACAACAAAAAATATACAATCCTGGCACGGTTAGGATGTTCAATAGTTTAAATTTACCACGACAAGATTCGCGTAACTTCATTCGTAGAATTATTCTGACCGGCAATTTTTTGAGTAGAAAAAATTTTTGTTTATGTCCAAGCTGTTTCCCCATATGACAATACCGTAACCTAATATGGACTGGAAGTTTGAATGGTACACACCATCTTTGAGAACCTCTAAACCTACTGTCTTGTTAAGATTCTTAGCGAAAAAATTACAGAGTTAAGCTTCTTTCTGACATTCTCAATTTGTTTGGTCCACCTCAAATTACAATCCAGAGTGACTCCTAGGAAATTTATGTGTGAGTTTATATCTGTAGTTTTTCCCATTATGTTTATTACTGCCGGTACTTTTATTTTTGTATGAGTTGTCTTAAAAACTACACACTCTGTTTTGTCTGCATTCATGACTAGGTGATTCTTACCAAGCCAGTCCGACACCATTGAAATAGCACTTTCTGTTTCTAATATCGAGTCTTCCACTTCCTTTTTTGTTACTAGAATATTCGTGTCATCAGCATACATGAAAAACTTTGGGCATTCCTGAAAGATATTAGGCGAATCATTTATATAGATTAAAAAGAGAAGAGGCCCCAAAATACTTCCTTGAGGAACCTCAAGTTTTCCATCGTTCGATTATAATAGTTTCACCGTCAACATCCATAACTACTCTTTGACATCGACCATGAAGGTAATTGCGAAATAAATCCAGTTGTTTATCCTGATTCCATAAATTGATAGTTTTTGCAGCAGATTATCATGTTTTACACAATCGAATGCTTTGGACAGGTCTATAAAAAGACCTACTGGAGTTTCTCCCCTCTCTAATCCTTCGATTATGGACTGCGACAATTCGTAAATTGCTGTCATTGTATTTTTGTTTTTTAAAAATCCATGCTGATTTTTTGAGAAAATTTTACATTTATAGAAAAAGTTCAATAGCCTATTTACCAATAGTTTTTCAAAAATTTTCGAGAACGAGGTAAGCAGACTTATAGGGCGATAATTTCCCAGGTCTTCAGGATTTCCTTTTTTAAAGAGAGGTTTTACTACGGCAATTTTCAAGGATTGCGGAAATATTCCCTCTTTGAAAGCTTCATACATAATGAAAGCTAAAGGTTTGGCAATATATGATATAGATGCCTTAATGACAGTCATCGGGATACCGTCATATCCGAAAGAGCTTTTATTTTTCAATTGCTTCACCGTATTTATAACTTCTTCCTCAGTAATCCTGAAGAGAAAGAAAGATTTGTAATTTCTCACAAACTTTCCATCGAATGATGTAGTATTACGTGATATTTTGGAACCTACATTTACAAAATAGTCATTGAAGCGGTTTGCTAATTTCGTGGGATCTTCAAAATTATTTGAGGGTAGTCTGGACTTCGGACTTTTACCTGTCATTTGACCAATGAGTTTCCAAACAGTTTTGTTCTTATTTGTTGAGGTTATTATTTTTTGCATCACATAATTTTGTTTCAATTTTTTTATTTCCTCATCGTATTCTAATTTTGTTTTCTTATAGACCAAAACACAATCAGGATCATATTTCGAGAGAATATATAGTAAGTCTAAGTAATTTTTGATGCTCTTCAGTCTTAGAGAAGGTTCGTACGAGAATTTAGACTTTTGCACGAAAATAACTGGAAAGCATTGATCAAATATAATATATATATATATATATATATATATATATATATATATATATATATATATATATATATATATATATATATATATATATATATATATATATATATATATAATATATATATATATATATATATATATATATATATATATATATATATATATAGTATATATATATATATATATATATATATATATATATATATATATATATATATATTATATATATATTTTAA
Organism: Cynegetis impunctata; assembly: GCA_030704885.1. Taxonomy (NCBI): domain Eukaryota; kingdom Metazoa; phylum Arthropoda; class Insecta; order Coleoptera; family Coccinellidae; genus Cynegetis; species Cynegetis impunctata. The sequence continues at coordinate 447,535 of JARQZK010000746.1, forward strand.
AATAAACGATGTAACTGCTAAATACAGTATCTAAAATTTTTTTTATATTGTGAAACATAAGCCAAGTGTTTTTTATTTTTAAAGTTTATTCTTTATGATGTTTCACCAAGTGATGTGCGAGAATTCAATCTCAGGATATATATATATTATATATATTATATATATATTATATATATATATATATATATATATATATATTATATATATATATATATATATAAAAATATATATATATATATATATATATATATATATATATATATAGATATATATATATATAGGGTGATATCACAGATGTTTCATAAGAAAATAAATCTGATTTAATGATCACAAGACCGCAACATATGCACATTTCTAGTTCATTTGTTTTACATTAATTGGCCATATCATAAATTGTAATTATTCATGTGATACTTAAGCAAATAGAACTCATCATTTTCCTACCATTAATATTTTATTTTTAATAATAAGTCTCAATGGGGAAACAAAAAGAGTTAAATTTAATTAAGATTTTGAGCGTCTATAATTTGAAATTGTCAAAATTGGTCAGTTTTTTGGCATTCTTCGTGTGAGAACTTTTCGAAATAATGAATTTTTTGACCTTCAGTGGCTCGAAAAAACCAGAAAACTGGAAATATAAGGTCGTTAACGTGGTAATCCCGAATTGGCTCAACCTAGAACAGGCAAGTCTCACGGGACAGAATAAGTTCAAAAATCGACCGAAAAACAAATTCAAAATATTGAATTGAATTGGCATTTACTTGGTGGAAGTTCATATTCATAACTTTATAAAGAAAGTTAGTTTTTTCATTTCTTTATAAATTCAAAATAAATAGTCATATAATAATTTCATATTTATATATTTTTTTCTCAAAACGCAGTGGAACTATTGATCAGATTCACCAAAAGTGAAAGAAACGATCAACTAATGCACCATCCGATATTCGACTAGAAGGAAAAACTACAGAGAATATATTTTCAAACTCTACAAAAATTGCCATACTTTTAAAAAAAGTTAGGATACAATCATACAGTTGAATTCAGAAAAAACTACTGACTTTCGCCTATATCTTGTGATAATGATTAAAAGGTATATTTGCATAGCCTGTAATTTATCTGAATATTGTCGAAGACTTGCAAGGTTTTCTTGCATTTTGTATAACCTGTGAGATTTTCGTTTTTGTCATTGACTATTACATTCAATTTCATTCGAACGGCTCTTTTTGTTAGAAATCAAGAAAATAACTGCGAATCAAAAAACTATTTAGAATAATTTTGAATAAATATATTTCAGATGTGCCTTCTTTTTTCCTATGGAAAATTTCCATATTACAGTTTCCCACCAAAGCTATTTTATATTTGTTTTCAGGAAATTTAAAGAGTAAATAATTAATAACTACTTGTTCATAATTTCCATCGGACAGATTATTATTTAAAGCTTTTTTATTATATGCGTAGATTCAGAATAATAAACAAGTTTATGTTGTTGGCAAGTGGTTATTTATAAAATTAAACTCGACCAATACAGTGAAATTTCGTTTCGGAGTAGCAGGAACTCAGAAGAGCGAAGAGGACTTCAAAATGTCCAACCCAGTTATCACTAGTGACATCTCTTGTCGAAAAGTTCTAGGAGAAGTAAATTTGTATCAAATTAGAAAGACTTCTTTTTCTGTGACTTGGAATTGAATACAAACTATCAGTGATATCAATATCATTTGAAGTTAGAGAAAAATACATGATATTTCAAGTGAAACAGATAAGAGTAATAATATATATTTGAATGAACTAAATTACCAATATTAAGCAAAAAACAACATAGCGAAGTATATATCTTAGTACAACTTCCGTAACAGAGAGGTCATTCTACCAAATTATAATTCAGTAACCAGTATAGGCAGGCAACCCAAATTACACAGATCGACATTTTGGAAAGAGGTCTTATTAGTTTGGATACAATCCTACAGTTGAATGCAGGAAAAACTACTGACTTCCCCCAATTTCTTGTGATAATGCGGTCTAGAGAAAAACGTACGCACTTTTCGCATAATATCTTACCGATTTCGGAATTCAGGAAGTGCTTCTTCAAAATTATTATTATATATATATATATTAGATATCTTTTCGATTCTTAATTTGGAATGAGGAAAGGCTGATGGAAATTATATATTTAAGGAATCAGCAATGTACGCATATTTTTTTGATATTAAAATTTGGTATTCTTCTTTAAAACTTGGAAACTATAAATCTGCTATGCACAGATAACTAATCTTTTCGCTTTATTAATTTTTGATACCTTCTCCGAACGGCTTATGGACTTCATTACCCGAGTACTAATTTTTTTGTATTTTGAGTTTTCAACTATATCAACTTTATAATATTTATTAACTGATGAGGCCGATACTTCGAATACTACTTGTTCATAATTTCCATCCGATAGATTATTATTTAAAGCTTTTTTATTGTTTGCGTAGATTCAGAATATTAAACAAGTTTATGTTGTTGGCAAGTGATTATTTATAAAATTCAATTCGACTGGATTTCTCGACCATACAGTGAAATTTCGTTTCGGAGTAGCAGGAACTCAGAAGGGCGAAGAGGAAATGTCCAGTAATATATGACTTGAAACAAAATAGGGAAGTATATCTCTCAGTACAACTTCTGCAAGAGAGAGGTCACTCTACCGAATTATCATTCAGTAACCGGTATATGCACCGGACACCTCTTCGTTGTTCTATGCTCCTGCTACCCGAAAACGAAACTTCAATGTATTGGACGAGAAATCTTGTTACTTGCAATTCGATTGGATTTCTCGACCGATACAGTGAAATTTCGTTTCGGCGTAGCAGGAATGCAGAAGAGCGAAGAGGACTTTCTGCCGAATTATAATTCAGTAACCAGTATAGGCAGGCAACCCAAATTACACAAATGGACATTTTGGAAAAAGGTCTTATGAGTTTGGATACAATCCTACAGTTGAATGCGGGAAAAACTACTGAGTTTCGCCTATATCTTGGGATAATATATATAATATATAATGCGAACTATAGAAGAACGTACGCACTTTTCGCAAAATATCCTTTCTGCTACTTATATTTTTCCTAAAAGCTCTCAATTAACGTGGAGTTACATCATACGTAACAATTTTTATTGGCACAGTATTGGCACAGTATCAATATATATATATATATATATATATATATATATATATATATATATATATATATATATATATATATATATATATATATATATATATATATATATATATATATATATATATATATATATATATATATATATATATATATATATATATATATATATATATATATATATATATATATATATATATATATAAATGCAATTTATGCGTAGAAAATAAAATTGAATAGTTTTCACGTATTTCAAAAAATTTTCAGGAATCTGTTGTTTAAAAAAAACTATTTCGATCACATTTTCTTCTTCATAAACATATTTCAGGACATGTGCCTTCTTTTTTCGTATAGAAAATTTCCATATTACAGTTTCCCACCAAAGCTTTTCTATATTTGTTTTCAGGAAATTTAAAGAGTCATAATAATTAATAACTACTTGTTCATAATTTCCATCCCACAGATTATTATTTAAAGCTTCTTTATTGTATGCGTAGATTCAGAATAATAATAAACAAGTTTATGTTGTTGGCAAATGATTATTATTTATAAAATTCAATTCGATTGGATTTCTCGCCCATTCAGTGAAATTTAGTTTCGGAGTAGCAGGAACTCAGAAGAGCGAAGAGCACTTCTAAATGTCGAGGAAGTATATATCTCAGTACAACTTCCGCAACAGAGAGTTCGCTCTACCGAATCATAACTCACTAACCAGTATAGCAGGCAACTCAAAATACATAAATGGACATTTTGGAAAGAAGTCTTATTCTTGTCTCGAAATTTTGGAGACCTCTTCGTTTTTCTATGCTCCTGCTACCCGAAAACGAAAATTCACTGTATTGGTCAAGAAACCTTGTTATCTCATCAACAACAAAAATTTGTTTATTATTCTGAATATATAATACCTATTGCATCCAATAAAAAAATCGTTAAATTATGTTCTGTCTTATGGAAATTAATGGAACAATTAATTCTTTATCTCTCTTCAAATATCCTGAAAACAAACATAAAAAAGTTTTGATGGGAAACTGTAATATCCAAATTTTCTATATGAAAAAAAAAGTTAAATTTTTGAAATATATATATTAATTCTAATTAATAAGAGGATAATATAATCTAAATAATTGTTTTTTTTTAATGCTCAGTTATTTTCATGATTCATAACAAAAAGAGCCCTTCTGAAGAAATTGGATATATTCAACGAAATGAGAAAAATGAAAATCTTACAGATTCAAAATGAAAGAAAACTGAAAGTCCTTGGCAATATAAATAAACTACATGTTATGCAAAATGTAGGAACACTTTTCAAACGTTCCAGGATATTTACTTAAACTAGAACTGAATGAAAACAATTTAATCTTATTTGAGATTAAAAAATTGCTGGGATATTTTTATCTCTATTTTTTTATAATAGTTGATATTATATATATATATATATATATATATATATATATATATATATATATATATATATATATATTATATATATATATATATTATATATATATATATATATTTATAATGAAGTTTTCGTCAGAAATGCTTACCAGCATCGAAATATAATACCATGAAAGGATTTCATGGTATGATCATCCTTCCGTTAGGATATTTAGCGGAAAGTGCTTACGTTTTTCTATAGTTCGCATTATCACAAGATGTAGGCGAAAGTTAGTAGTTTCTCCTGAATTCAACTGGAAAGCATTGTCCAAACTTTTTTTGGTAATTTTTATTTGTTAGTTATAATTGATTTATTATGAATTTACTGAATTACCCAACATAAAGCAGAAAACTACATTGGGACAAAATATTTTTAGTACAACTTCCTCAACAGAGATAGCGCGAAGAACGCTCTACGGAATTAAAACCCTATAATTACATTTTTTGTTGACAGGATACTTCCTTTGTTTACATTTTTAAATATAAACTACTAGTTAACCTACCTAGATGACACTTGTTAAATGTACGTTGTTCTTTTTATGAGTTCTTTTTTGTTTTGTATTGATGGACTTAAAATTACTAAATCTGCAATCTTTTCCGACTCTTGAACATTCCTATTATCAAGTATTGAAAATTCAGCATTTGTATGTTTTTCGTGTTTGAGAAGAGCAAACAAAATCAACAGGAAGGAATTTTTCTCATATTATGAAGGAGTTGTTATTGTACCCAAAAATATTTTTTCAGAAACCTTGATCATATTTTACCACATTAAGAGAATTTCCAATATTAATTAATACAGATTTTGGCGAATTAATACAGATTTCTTCTTCATAATAATAAACACTAGAACAAAAGCTTCTTCCATTATAAATATTTTTGGATGAAGCAAACATTTGAAGACTGGAATATTTAAACGCACTACATTTGTTCAAAGTGTAAATCAAATGAAAATTGATATCAAACAAATGATTATATACCACTGAAAATGTGAGGGTTACGGGCCTATTGGTGAATCTCAGAATAAGCATCTCTCCAACCTTTTTCTCTTTTTCTCAGTGTGTAGTGTACCTACCTATGTATTTCTGCAGCAAATTATCCCAAAACAGGTATTAAAATAAAACGTGCCTAGTAGGGGAAGCTCCGTCAGGAATGAAGTGCTTACGTATTGTTTTCGCACTCTGTAGTTGTTTTTCAATTTTTTTTCTCTGTCGATGCTCTTTTTGGCGCTAAACAAATGATTTCATCATTGTGGCTCTGTAATGTATGTAAATAGTACCTAAACACTCGAATCACGTGTACATTATTAAACGTACGTAAACAGTAAATATTATACCTGTATCAAGTTATATAATTTTATTCACTCACTTAGTTTCTCGAATCTTCCTTGCGAAAATGAAACAAAATAACTCACGTATGGTTAAAAACAAAAACGAATACATACATTGTTCCTATGAATATATTGAACTTGTATAGTTCTATTCGCAAAACGTCATAGAAATCAATATATTCAAAACATTCTGAAAACCGTATTGTTAAGAAAGCCGGTAAATAAAATGACAAGTTATGTGTGCTGTGAATATTTTACTTTTTTAAGCCCGAAATCTTCTCATGTCGTCAATGAAATAAATCGCATCGTAATTCAATATTATCTTAGACAACAACCATCTGTTGCTGTATTCCGAGGAAGCCCCATATAATTTATTGTTATGTGACGATGTAAACCAGTCAACTAATAACGTGAGCCGAGTTCCAAACAATCTTTTTCTTCGTACAAGATCCTCTAGAATCTTGCACGCTTATATTTTCAGAAATCTGGTTTCATAGGAAATTGGTCGGCTACTATTATGAACACTCTGAGATGCAATCCTTAAGCTGCAATTCCACCGGAGGAACATTTTGTTGCTGAATGTTTCTCCTTGTTGCCAAGAGTAGAAACTTATGGCAACATGCGTAAACTTCTTGTTCCCACTGAAGCAACTAAAATTGTTAATAGTTGCATATTATTCAGTAGAAATAATCAACATTTGTTGCCGAAGCATAAAGAAATTTTAAGGAACATTTACGGAAACAAGCAACAGCAACAAATTGTTCCTCCGGTGGAAACGTAGCTATATATTTATTCGTTTTCGTACTTTATGGCACACTGAAAATCTGCGACACGAATGTTTACTAGTTGCGTTCTCGATACGTTTCCACTGCGATAGCAACACGGATTATTTCACAAATGTTTCCTATTTTCTTTTGAAGTTTACCGCTCAAAATGAAACCTGGCGACAAAGTAGGAACATTCAATATTTGTTGCCGAAAAATGCAAAAATTTACGGCAACACGGAACAGCAACAAAAATGTTCCTCCGGTGGAATGGTAGTTTGAAGGGTGACAAGTAGAAACAGTCAACATTTGTTGCCGAAACATAAAGAAATTTTAAGGAACATTTTCGGAAACATGCAACAGCAGCAAAAATTTTCCACAATGTTCCTCCAGTGAAACTGTAGCTTTATAGATACTAAGTTCCATTTTGTAACAACTGAGTGACTAATTTAAAACTGAAAAAGCTTGAAGTGCCACTTCTAGATCATAATATCAGTTTTTCAACTATGTTTAACTACCTTCATGATATTATTCTTTTGCCTCTAAACCAACAGATTTCATGCAGCATTATAATTTATAATTGTGACTAAATTATAAAGAGTTAAAAATATTCCATGCTGATTTTTATCCACACACCTTATACTCGCGAATTGAAAATCCCAACTAATTCGGTCTATTAAAATATTATTGAATAGGTACTGTTTTAAGGATCTTTTAAAAAAAAATCCGATTTTAGTTCCCTGTGCTATTTTCAAAATGTGTATTCATCTTGAGTTCATTTTATTCAGTTCGGGATCGTATTTGACTAAAACATTTTCCATTGAACTTTGCAGTCAGTAGTGACGCCAATGTATATATAATCTTATCCTATACTTGACCCTCGATTCCTCATCTTTTAATGAATCAACATGGTGGATATTATCTTTATGTTGGTTTGATGAATTCAGTATGTCTCTGTACCTCAAATGAATTAAATTCATTCCACAATGTATTATTTTTTAGTTATATTGATTTTATTGTATTCTGGGAATGTTCAGTGCAAGTATACTTTTGACACGAAGTATGCGGATGTTCTAATTGATCATTTCAGGTAATAACTCTAAGATATCAATAAACAATCATTAATTATGATTAATATTTATCTAATTATATCGTATTTGACAAGTCTTCGAAAAGAGTTCTAGTAAAGGGTAGCACAATCAGTGCCGGATTAAGCCAGCGCGGGGCCTGTAGCAAATTTGGCCAAGAGGCCCTTGGTTTGCTTTAGGTTCTCAAGTTTATGGTATTAAACTCAGATTACAGAATAAAACCGAAAATGTGTGTGTGCGTGCCAACCCGGAGCGGCTATGTAGGAAGACGTATATCTGTGTGCGTGCAATGATACCAGTTTTTGAAATAAACCCCCTATATGTTTTTTATTACTTTTACAAATCAAACTGCTTGGCTTTTTTTTTTAACTTCGGTAATGAAATAGTTCGTATAATATTTTAAATAGTCATTAGGTACAATCAAAGCTACATATGCACAATCAAATTCAAATTTATATACATGTAACTAAATGACATCCATGATACTTGTGAAAGAGTTATTTGAGCCAATTTGCCTACGGTCAGTTAGCAGATTGGGGTTGAGCCATGAGAACCGACAAGAAACTTCGGCCACTCTTTTTCATTCGCCAGGGGGTCACAAGTGTTGGTGTAATATGGTGAAATGTAATCTGATGCAACTAAAATACAATGCTAGACTAATCTCTAAAGAGCTTTTTACAGTTTTTAACGTTGTCAAATATAAATACACATCAAATTCTAATAGTTTGATAGTCAATAGAATCCTATATTATTTGTTGGGGTTTTACGACTAGCCCGATAGATGACAATATCAGGGAATTTCCATTTAACTTTGAGAAGTTATTCAATGAAAAATGTGCCCAAGCTTTGACACAATTTTTTTTCAACACTCTGTACAATATTGAAATAAAACTTTTATGTGGTAGTTAACTTTAACCTTTCAGCTAAGCAATAAATTCAGCTACAAGCAGCTCGTTACAGGGTGTAAACAATTTTGGAATTATGGTCCGTACTTTTCAATTTCTCAGCAACGGTTAGTTTTAGGTACTTATAGGAAATATAACAGTAACCTACCTTTATTTGGTCTATAGTATCTAAAAATATAAAAAATTTAGGGTGTTCCATAAGAAAAAATATAACTTTGATATGTATCTATTTTTGGGTCACCATGTATATTTCAAAATGATTTTGAAATATGCCCCTCATGGACCCACATATGACTGTGCTAAAAAAATTTTCCCCGACTCTTTATTACTCATCATAGAAATACCGAGGCGAATGTGGTGGGCCACCCTATATATATATATATATTTGAAAATAATATTGAAATCTCGAGATGGTCTATTAATTTCCAAAGTTTTCAACAGATTCATTTTCGTACCAATACCATATAGGTACCTATATGGATAACTTACGTCTCGAACAGCCCATTTTTCACTTATTAACAGATTTTGTCACATATATTCTCTTACTGAATCTAAGTATCAATATCATTCACTAATCCGGAGGACCTACCTGAAGGTAATAACCACATGCCATTGGAAGTCGATTTTCTGAAAATGCTCTAGCTACAGGTTAGTCTTCCACGATGCAAAATTGGTTAGTAGCAGAACTTTGATCAATTTTCGAGAGTTTCAGCAAATGAATAATTCCCTTGCTAATCCGATAATCAAAAATTATTTACCTCTAAATAACATCTTATCAATGGCATTTACGTCAAAGTTCAATTTCGAGTGCAATACAATACCTAATACAATTTTTGTATATCGTAAAATCATAAATACCTATTATCAAACTCGAGAAGTTTTCAATTTGCTATTGTAAACGCTAATTCCGGTTTATCTTACAGTTACACTAGAAATGAGACTTTCAAACTCAGATATCTTGTCAACGAAACATTTTGGACAGGAAATGGACCTATTTTCTTTTACACTGGAAATGAAGGGGATATTGAATTGTTTGTCCAAAACTCTGGCTTCATCATGGAAACAGCTCCAAAATTCAATGCACTCATAGTTTTTTGTGAACACAGGTAAGATTCAAATAACATTTCATACCCATGTATAATACCAACTCATTCTCACTGCTTGCATTCCTTTAAAAGTGTTGTACTACAACTGTTCTAGGAATGTTTAAATTACGAGATATTTCTGTCGTTGATACTGATTTACCCAAAATAAATTACAGAATTAACAACAAAATTGAAACCCTGTCCGGGTCCCAGGTATTTTCAAGTTGATAAAGGGATATAAGTAACTTCCAGATGATTCACTCCAGGTATCCTGTTACTTCAAAGTCTTATGTGATTTGCAACAACATGGTTAATTTGACTTGATGCTGCAGCATCACCTTACCTGACTCGTTAGCTTTATTGAAATGGTCTTAATGAATAGGTTATAGATAAGTGATGAATGATGATCTGGGTTGTATGATGGGTTAGGAAAGAGAAATGAGATGGGGCGCGGTTGTTTTTAATTCAATCTTGTTAAACGCAATAAAATGCAATAAACGAAAGAAGACAGTCTTGTGAAGTACAAATTGGAAGAGGTCAACTTCCAAGATATTTATTGGTTTTGTAAAGTACAGTAAGTTTAAATATTAACTTTTCTAATTTTTTTAGGAACAAAATCGTTTAAAACATCTTGGAAGTTGTTCTGAGACATTGTTGAACGAAGACAGTTTATTAGTTCTACTACGAGATACTAGAAAGTTCTGTATGTATGAAGTATTTCATCAATTGACAACATGCGTCGAAAGAGTGCAATACAATTTTTGAGGAATTTCATACAAATTTTCAAATAAACTTTTCATTTGATGAAATTTTTTTTTCTTGGTGCTTGTGCGGGACCCCTAGGCAGTTGCCTACTCTGCCTAATGGTTAAGCCGGCCCTGCTCATGCGTTAGTTTTACTGATTGAATGATAGCATCTCGGGTTTCCAAAGGTAGTCTAGTACCATATTTTAATCATTGAATACATTAAATTCTCCTAATTTTGAAGTTTCAGAAAATATGTTTAATTAGTTTGATCCGTTCTGGATCTCAAGATGATTGAGCTGTTTTTTTGTGTTCCAATTATTGGCATTTTAAATTTGTATCATATCGCGTTGTTTTTCTTTCGTAAAGAGTACAATTTTTGAGGAAATTTCGAAACAAACTTTAATGTTTTTCAAAAATTGCAACGAAACGGAACATACGACATGACAGATACGGCCACATGAAGATTTTCTTCTACTTTGTTAATGCAAAGGCATCTTGATATTTTATACCATATTAACAAGTTTCTAGGACAATTTTTATCAGAAAGAAGTGATGTTATACATTTTTGAAATCAGAATGAAATGCTCTGTCGGATGAGGTAAAAATTAAAATCGGCCGCAATAAGAAAAATAAATTTGATGATGGTCGACAAGAGCCGAAACGTAGAATTTCAAATCTTGAGCCAGAATCTTGTATAGCAAAAAAAGTAGCTCTAAGAGAGTTCTTTCAGTTTTTTAAAAACATCTTCAACACAGTAATTAAAAAAAAAAAAATTCTCAAGATGTTAGACATATAAATACGCACTATCGGTAGAAATATGATTAGACATATAAATACGCACTAATAGAGAATGTTAGAAAATTTGACGTTGCATGTTGGTGAACACACAATGGAAACACTGGAGCTGTTTCGCTCTGCAACGACATCATCATTATTGTCCCGTCCATCGACCGTGGGCAATGACAACCAGTGTTGAGATGGTGATTACGTCAGCAGAAGTTATTTTTTTTACACATCGGCAACCCACACATTGTCTACGCCTGAAAACCAAACACATATTCGGGGATTCCCACAAATAATGAATTAAGTATTCGCTTAGAAGCGAGTGGGGGAATTACCGCGGGCTACTCACTTGTCAAAATTTCTTCCGGCTATTGTTTCGTTTCGGTACGATTTGACGTGTTGTAAGCAAAGCAAAGCAAGTTAATGTTCGTGCTACCGTTGATCCTATTTCGCCAAAGTTGAATTGTTTAATATTTCCTCCAAAGGCCTATTTTTGACCGACGGTATAATTGAAGCTATCAAGTCGAACATGCAAAACGTGTGGTCTTTATCGTGCTCCAATCGAGTCACTGAATCGCCACATCGGGAATATCCATAAAAAAGTAAACACGCACACTGATATGAAAGTTAGGCCTGTAAGAGTGGCTGCTCGTCGTGCTAATGAACTGATGTGCATTATTCAAAATTTAGAGCACCAAGATATTGAATGGCTTGATGAGAACGATGTAGACATTCCAAAATCGGATGAAAGTGAGCAGATACACAATATTGAGCAGCAAACATCCAATGTCATCGAAAACTTAGCATCATGGATTGAAGACTGTTAGTTGGAATTAATATGTATACAGCGGCGGCGTAAGGCGTGGGCAATGTGGGCGACCGCCTACGGCCTCGCGGACCTAGGGGCCTCGCGCTGGAGCCGGCAGATATATATATATATATATATATATATATATATATATATATATATATATATATATATATATATATATATATATATATATATATATATATATATATATATATATATATAAGCATAACAGTTATCGATGAAGTGATTCGACAATATATTATTTTTTTTTACTGGACTGCCCTAGAGACTGTATTATTGGAATTGAACAAATATTATATTGAAATACATCAATCAACACAATAGAAGAAAACTTCATCGGATTTCTTGCTGTCACTGAGACGACTGAAGAATATTTAACTTATACAATGCTGGGAGAGCTGGAAAAAAAAGGCTTTGATATTCAAAACTGTAGTGGCCAAGTATATGACAATGGTATAAATATGGTAGTCGTAAATAGTGGAGTTGAAACTCGAATATCAAGTATAAATTCTAGAGCATTTCTTATACCATGCGGTTGTTAAAGCTATAATCTGCTGTTAGTAGACGTTGCAAATTCTTCAGTGGTAGCAAAAATATTTTCTGATTTTAGTGAGAAAATTTATTTGCTCTTATAATATAAGTTCCAGCAAACGCTGAAATTAATCAAAGGCAAACTGAAGCTTACTATGAAGCCTTTATCAGACACCAGGTGGGAAATCAGAACTGGGGCAGTGAGGGCTATATTACTGCAATTTGACGAAGTTGTTAAATGCATCGAAAGCTTAAAAAATCAAACAGAACAATCAGACACACTAAGTGATTGTGATTCGGCTTTGAACAAAATTATTGAGAAAAGCATTTATGATCTGCCTAAAGACTCTGAAAATAAAAGGGAAGCCAAAAAAGGCAGATTTTATTATGAAGACATCAGCGAACAAAACAACCTATACAGTCTCCTGAGAGCCGGCAAAAACAGATTTTTTAATACCAGCAAATAAAATGAACGTAAAATATTGCTGACGAAAAGTGGCGATAATGAAAAATGGTGATAAAAATTTACTGTTCGCTGTCTGTTAATTACATAGACCATTGCTTGTTGAGATTATTGCGACAGAAAAAGGAATTTAAAGCGAACAATGAATAGAATAGTAGCTGTCAAAACTTAGCCGATGCATGTTGAGAAAAAAGAAGAGGGCCTCGCGAAATGTACATCTTGCCCACATCAAATTAAGGTCTTACCCCGCCACTGTATGTATACCAAAAATTCGAAAGAAGTTTGTACTCTTCGTAATAGTACTTGATAAGTTTATATTTGTACCTCACTCTATGTTAAATACTGTGTCAATAAAGTTTGTTTGAATAAATTTTATATGCGTTCAAGTCCTCTATCCTAAGCCTATTTTATAACTGCTGCTCATGAATCTATAAAAAAACAGAATACATTAAAAAAAATGCATATAGGTATCAATGTTTTTGTAAGTGTAAGAGAGTGTATATATATATATATATATATATATATATATATATATATATATATATATATATATATATATATATATATATATATATATATATCAGTGGCGGCTCGTGAGGTTTTGGTTTGAGGAGGCTACAAGAGGTGTTAAAAATACACCATAGCCGAAAATTTTTAGGATTTCAAGGTCAATATAATTTAAAGAAAATCAAAGTAAACAAGCACCCTAAGCTATTAATTTGTTTTCACTTTCGATCTTTAACGTTAGTAAAATGATCTATAATATCCTCATAAAATTTTTTGTCTTTCGCCAAAAGTTTTACCAATTCCTTTTCAATAGACAACAAACTAATATTTTTCAAACGATCCTGGCTCATTGAATTTCGTAAATAAGTTTTAATTCTCTTAAGAGTGGAAAACGAGCGCTCTACGGAAGCCGATGTCACCGGGATAGAAACAATTAGACATAAGAGTTTATAAACTTGGGGTTTAATAGTCATCACATGATTTTCATTTTGCCCCAAAATTTCATTGTCATTATAAACAACACACATTTCACTTTTTAGGGCCACCTTATCAAAAAGAGTGTATTTTTGACATAAATTTTCCAAAAGGTTATCTGGAAACATAGCCGAAAATCCGGTAAACAAATTTTTATTGAGTAAGTCGAAGAAATGCAGTTTTTTCAAATCAGAGAACCTTATTTCTATTTGACCCCTAATAGCATCCAAAATTTCATAAAATATTTGCTTATAGTGAAGCTCCATATCTGCGAAACTGAATTTCTTTCGTTTTGGGCTTAATTGAGTCGTATCATCAGTAGTTGAAATACAGAAAATAGTTTTTTAAAATAAACTTCTGCACGAAATTCTGAAATTTTTTCCAAAAGAAACTTGAGCCGATTTCGTGAGTAAATCACATCTGAAAACTTGTGCTGTAAGATTTGAAAAACTATTTCTGTTTGTTCAAAAATTAATTTAAAGATGTTCAAAAAATATATAAATTCCTTATCTTGTAAGTAAGATATTAATCCGCGTGCTGTATTTAAAGTTACTTTATCGGTGAAAAATTCCTCACTTTCAACTAGGTATAGAATTAAATCCTCAAATCCTAAGCGGCCCCAAACAGAGACATTTTCACTAGTAAAAAGTAAACACTGCCAACAAAATAATTTATTTTTTACCTGTGATCCGGTTAGGCAAGGATTTCTCTCATAATTCCGTGTATTAAAACCGCGGTTTTGTTCTCTGTTACGCTGCACCAAATTGTTTAATTCAGGGGTAGGTTTTTTTTGTTTTTATCAAAACTTTATCCTCATAACTTAGGGCACTAAAGTTATGGGATAACAAATATTCCACTAAGTCACCATTGAAATATTTGAAATTAATTTCAGTAATCAAACTTCACTATAAACAATACGCGTAACGCGAGTTGATTCCGGCGTCCATTATTCAGACAGTACGAATACGAATTACGAACATACTACGATTCAATCAACGACTTTACTCGATGTCAGGGAGATTCTATAGTTTTGATTGGTCGACATTGTATAAGGCTGGAGTTTATCGGTGTTGCCTTGTACATGTGTTTTGGTTTTCTATTTCAATGAAGTATTCATTCGGAGTATTTGTTTTTAAGTGGTGTGAGTTTGCTTTTCTGTGGCAGGCATAATGAACGTTGAGAATATACCTTTCTAAGCTTTCCGCAGCGTTGCCACAAATCTTGAAATGAATGAAATGCAGTAAATGTAAATACCTTCTATCTTAATTAATAAATTATATTATATAATGTAGGTTGAAAGGAAGGTAGGTGCATAAAATAATATGATTTTGATCAATATGAATATGCTGATTGCTGACTATTCAATATAATATATATATTAGTGATACACGGAATATTATTGAGGAGGCTTAGCCTACTTTGACTAGCCGCCCCTGATATATATATATATATATATAATATACTATATATATATATATATATATATATATATATATATATATATATATATATATATATATATATATATATATATATATATATATATTGATATTATGAGATTAATTCCATTATTAAAGGCAATATAACTAAGTGGATAACGAAAAGTACTTCAAATTTAATTTCTTATTTTAGGTATTATGGTACATCCATGCCATTTGGAAATTTATCCTTCACTAAACCTGAATACCTAGGTTACCTTTCATCTGCACAGGCACTACACGACTTTGTTGACGTAATAGATATTTTGCAAAAATCCAAATATGGATCAGACGGCCGTCTTCCAGTCATAGCTTTTGGGGGTTCGTATGGAGGAATGCTTTCCAGTTGGTTACGAATCAAGTACCCAGCATCCGTACAGGGCGCTATAGCAGCTTCAGCACCAATTTGGCAGTTCACAGGGTTAACACCTTGTGGAGTTTTCAATTCTATTGTGACAAATGTATATTCCTCAACGTCAGAAAAGTTTGATTGTAGCATTCCTATCAGAAAGTTGTGGCCGGCTATCCGGTGAGTTATAAAAACACTTATATATTTACATACACACACATATTATATATATATATATATATATATATATATATATATATCTATATATATATATATATATATATATATATATATATATATAAATTTATTTGGAATGAATTACCGTAATTACAAGCATCGGTATCGTTAAAGGGGAATGTTATGTTGCAGGAGAGTTACTAAAACTACCGATGGTATGACTTGGTTAAACACATCTTGGAAATTGTGCAAAAACATCACGAATGAAGACGATGTACAAGGACTAATTGATGCTGTTACGAATTCAATAGTGAACGTGGCAATGGCCAATTATCCCTATCCGAATACCTTCTTAGCTGACCTTCCTGCATATCCAGTTAAAGCAATGTGCTCAGAACTGATCGACTATGAAACGTATATGGAAGATGACAAGAAGTTGATACTTGGTTTGGGCAGAGCTTTGAATATTTATACAAATTACAGTAAGAAAGCAAAATGCAATGATTTTAGCGATACCGAGGCTTTAGGGATATCTGGCTGGAACTTCCAGGTGAGACAAATGTGTATAAGATACATCGTCAGTAATTATTGTATTGAAAGATTTGATGTTTCAATTATAAAATATTACAGAATGTTATATTTTGTGAAGATATTCGAGTCTCCAAAAAAATTTGTTCGAAACGATAATTTAGACTTATAAGCTACAGTCCTGTTCAATATTGAAATTTCAGTTTTCGCGAGATCATTGCATTCGAAAAACACTAATCTGCCAGTACTAAATGGCACACCGTTGGATGTTCGTTTTTCAACACGATACATAATAGTTCAACCGTTTAGCTCGTTAAGCGTTATTAGTCATTGCAATCAATTGATATGGGATTCTGAGTCTAATAGACCGAAGCAGCCTGCTTATAGCTTTAATCTTTTGCAGTGGCGATTCGATGTTCTTTAACATTGTCCACGTGAGGTTGAATAAAGGTAATCTAGATCCTAACTTCATAAGCCATCTCTACTAGGGAAATTATATGATGAATTTCTGTTTTTCAGAGATAATTGTCCTGTAAATATTTCAATATATATATATATATATATATATATATATATATATATATATATATATATATATATATATATATATATATATATATATATATATATTAAGCGATATTTTCTTGGGGTTTTATTGGTTGGTTCTAGTTTGTTAGATAGTTAAACAAACTATCTGTCTCAATATTTCGTCATTGTTTAATGAATTCATCAGAATGAGATATATGATTAGTATTTTAGCACACGCATATTCATGAGCTTCACAACCTTTCACTATTTGAATGCTGATCCCATACGAAGTCAGTAAATGGCGAAATATATAGACTAACAAAACTGAATTTGAATTTACTACGTTTATTATCACAAAATATTTTGAAAAATATAACACTGCGATTGCAATTTCGGTCACTAGACCATCATCGGGCAGATTGAGTTAAGAACTCAAGTTCTTAATAAATCAAAATATTTTGTGATAATAAACGTAGTAAATTCAAATTTAGTTTTGTTAATCATGTTAAATTATCACGTAGTAACGACGGATTCCATCAACTATTCAAATATATAGACATTAAGAACAAGGGATTTTATTTTATACTGAGCGCAATCCCGATTATTTCCATTATATATATATATATATATATATATATATATATATATATATATATATATATATATATATATATATATATATATATATATATATATATATATGAGCAGGGCTCTAGAACCAAAGGCGGCAATCTGAATTTTTCGCCAAAATGAGTTAAATATATAGAAATATAGTTGTAAACGCGGTTAAACGATTTAAATAAGAAATGAAAACCAAATGCGGCAAAATCCCATTGAAATTCAATGTTCACATTCAGGGTTAGTTTCAAAACCGGCAATCTCCAGGTGTCAGTTGGTATCAAAACCGGCAAAGCCCCAAACAGCCAATCAGACTGCAGCAATGAGATTATTTTGGTGATAGTCACGTTGTTTACTATTCTTTGGCTTTAATCTCATTTCAATCATCGCTTAGAGAGTGTGTTAGTTTAAAAAAACTAATATTGCACGTCAAACAAGAGTATTGCTATTAATCGCAGACTGGATCGGTTTTCCATTTAGGCGAATAATGTGATGTCCATAACTGGAAATAAGCAGTTACAGCAAATCTAACATCTACTGCCTCTTGGAATTTTGGATTTAGACAAGCAAAAAGATTTTACTTGACCCGGCCGCTGTAGAAGTGGTAACGTTTTAATAATGGAAAAACCATATTATAGGAAAACGTTTTTAATAAAGGAAAAACACCTAAATCTATTCGTCCAACATCAATTAATCGTTGTAATAATACCGTAAGTAATCTCAAAATAAATGATGTGAAAAAACTACTTGAAAAACACTTTGGGGAGAACTGGAGAGAGTTACAGGAGTTGGCGTTCTACAACGAAGTTATTGATGAAAAACAGAAATAAAAAATTCACAGGAAACCAATGACAATCACACAAATTGCGAATTTATTGAGGAGTTATCAGATGTTTTGATTTAACTTAGTATAATTACAGCTATCTGTTAAAGAAACCTTCTGAATTTTGTTATTGCTTAAACAACCCTCTGTTATTTTGTTTTAGCTAACCGCATACATATTTGGAATCAAACGTGGCAATATCCCCATGTGAGAAGCAAAAGCGGCAAAGTCCATTTTTTTATCGTTTTTTGAAAAAACCGTGAAGCATTCTTTGATTCCTAAAAAGTCAGTATATTTTTTAACACTAATAATCAAGAAAAGTAAATAAAACAATCCTAAACCATTCCAGGAACCCATAAATAATTTTCTACCGTTATCCAAAATTCTTGAAAATGGAGATTGCCCCGCCTTTGGTTCTAGACCCCTCATATATAATGAAATAGTTTTTGCTATTTTTCTCCATGAACTTTCTTTTAGTCTTGTACAGAAATGGTGATGCCCATGTGTTCAGAAGAAGGTGACATGTTCGAGAATATCCCTTGGGATTATGAAAAAGTATCACATGATTGTCTCCTAAACTTCGGCGTGAAACCGCCCAATCCCAAAGAAGTTGTCCTTCAGTATGGCGGAAAAACTCTGAAATATGCTTCCAATATTGTGTTCAGCAACGGGCTCCTAGATCCGTGGTCCGGTGGCGGAGTTTTGAGCAACATTTCTAGCACAGTGACAGCGATAGTTATTCCGGAAGGGGCACATCATTTGGATTTAAGAGAATCGAATCCCGCAGATCCCGCTTCTGTTATACGAGCCAGAAAATTCCATTTTGATTCTATACAAAGTTGGATAGAAGAGTTCTATCAAGATCATAGAAATATTAATCAAGTCTTGTTAGTTTAATAAAAGTAAAAATAAAGTTTTCCCGTCAGATTATTGATATGCGAGAATATTCATATTCAAACCAGTTACCAATCGTGAATTAATGGAAGTAATGAGAAGCGAATAATTTCATTTCATAAATTCTTTTTCAAACGGAATTCTAATAGATTCCAAATTGAAAATTTCAATAAACATGACTCTTACTTTGATGACCTTCGATTATTTGAATACTTTAATTTCTTGGTATTTATTTATCCTTATTAACTGAAACAACTCGTAAAAATTTTGTTGTGATCTCGCCATATTCTCTATACTGTTTCATGCAGACAATCAACTAATTATTTATAAATTTTGGATTGATTGGGCCGATACATGCGGTGTTAATTTATAAACATATTAAAACAATGGTTAATAATAACAATTTACACATTTATTGAAAGAAATAACCCATGACGCACGTTTCTTCAGATTCTAAAAGTTTTTGAAAATATTATT
>JARQZK010000746.1:470000-487500 GCA_030704885.1 Cynegetis impunctata
TATATATACATATATTTCAAATGTTATGTTTTCTATCATAGATCAAATAGCTACAATTAATCGTAACTATATGTTGCGTGAAACATATAATTTATACATAGGTGTATATATATATATATATATATATATATATATATATATATATATATATATATATATATATAATATATACAGTGCTTTCGAAAAGTGACGAATGAATCCATATTGAATACAGTCGTAGTGAGAGGCAGTTGAATGTTCGAAGTGAAGGATCGGTTATAAAAGTTGAAATGTGTTGTAGAAAATATAATATGTTATTGTTAAAAATAAGTTTAAAAATGAGTTATGTGTAATTGTGTAAACCCTTACTGTAAATGCGGCAAGGATATATTAACGCTCTAAGGTATTACGAAATATAGATTTGAGAAAGGCTGAAAATCCAGCCGAAACGTTATCTGTCTTATTATATGACTTAAAACTTATATTGAGGAAGTTTTTTTCATTGTGCCCAAAACCAAGAACATAAAAACTTTTAAACAAAATTATATAACAGGAACAAGGCCAACGAATTGAGAAAAATCAAATACAATATATATAATATTATATATATATATATATATATATATATATATATATATATATATATATATATATATATATATATATATATATATATATATATATAATAATAATAATAATAATTTATTCGTTTCAAAAATTATCACAACATAGTAATGAAAAAAAGAAACAAGTCAGGTATCTTTAATCGAGCACAAATGAAAAAATTCATCCAAATCATATTGCTCGCTTTCTAAAATGAACTTATAAATTCTTCGTTTAAAGAGGCTTGTGCTGTCAATGCTATGAAACCTTTTTGGTAGTGCATTAAATAGTTTTAGACACATGTATAGACTTCCGTGCATTGTTAGGGATAGAGAACATCTAGGTAGTATATATGGAAACACTCTCCTTGTAGTATTATTGTTCTGAAATCTACCAAAAATACTTTTGTGTTTGTGGAAGAAGAGTAAGGAGCGCAATACATACAACCCAGTTAAAGTTAAGATGTTGAAACTTTTGAAATATCCTCTGCACGATTGTCTGAACCTCAAGTTGAGTATCGATCGTAATGCCAGTTTTTGAGTCAGAAACAGACACCGGGTGAGGGAGCTGCTGCCCCAGAATATTATGCCATAGGTTAATAAGGACTGAAAGTTAGCGAAGTAAATAATTCGTAAAACATCGGTTGCAACATGATGCTTTAAGGCGGTTATAGAATAAAGTACAGAGCAGAGCCTTTTGTTCAGATATTCTATGTGAGTGTGCCACTTGAGATGGGAATCAATGTGAACCCCGAGGAATTTTACTGATTTCTGAATTTGCACCTCAGTATTCTGTAACCATATGCTATCAGGATAGGCAAGACGAGAAACATCATTATGAAAAAAAGCTACTTCCGTCTTATTAAAATTCAACTGTAGGGAATTGTTATCGCACCACGTACCAGCCAACGTAAGGGCCCCATCCGTCAGTCGCACAGCAAGATCTAAGTCCGGCGCTGTTGTGACGATATTCGAATCGTCCGCATAAATCGCAAGACTATAAATTGCTTCATTGAATAGATTGGAAAGATCATTGATATAGATTAGAAATAGGATGGGACCAAGAATGCTTCCCTGGGGAACACCTTTGACTGTAGGAATCTCTACCGAAGTAAATGTCTCCCCCTGCGCAATTATCTCAACCCTCTGAGTTCTGCCTGTGATATAGCTTTTAATAAGCTTTAATTGATTATTACGAATCCCGTAACATTCTAACTTTTTCAGTAACTTACAGTGATCACCAGAATCAAACGCCCTGGAGAGGTCTAGAAACATCCCGAGGAGAATTTCCTTCCTCTCCAAAGCAGTATAAATCGTGTTCAGTAAGGAAAAAATTTCTGTTTCTGTACTTCTGTATTTTATAAAGCCATGTTGGTGTCTGCTGAATATTTCAAACTTTTTAAAGAAGGAAAGTAAACGGGAAGAAAGTAGCTTTTCAAATATTTTGGAGAATGATGTTAGGAGGCTAATGGGGCGATAATTACCAAGATCTTGAGTAGATCCTTTTTTATGAATGGGTTTAACTACTGCTAATTTAAGTTGTCGGAAAAATACCCTCCATAAAAGAGTTGTTGATGATGAAGCGGAGAGGTTCTGCTATAGTATGAATACTCTTTTTAATTATAGTCACCGGGACCTGATCATGCCCAAATGATGGCGAGTTTTTCATATTTTTTACTATTGACAATATTTCAGAAACAGTAATCTCAAAGACATACATTGACTTTTCATTGCGCGTTATGTCCTCAATATTAGAGTCATGCAGGGAACATGAGTCGATGTTAGAGGTAGGATTGACAAAAAATGTGTTGAAGATATCGGCAACAACTCTTGGATGGCCTTGAGGAAGCTTGGGCCTTAATGAGGAGCGTTTGTCAGTAAGACTTTTTATAAGTGACCAGGTTGTCTTGGATTTATTGCTGGCCTTTTTTATAAGACGTCCAAAATGAGCTTTCTTTAATAAGGCTAAGGTTTTATCATATTCTTTTTTAAGAGTCTTGTATTGTAATAAATATCTCTGATTGGCTTCAGAGATAATGTACATAATATCCAAGTTTTTTTTCAATTTAATAGCGTCAATATATATATATATATATATATATATATATATATATATATATATATATATATATATATATATATATATATATATATATATATATATATATATATATATATATATATATATATATATATATATATATATATATATATATATATATATATATATATATATATATATATATATATATATACATATATATATATATATATATATTTATATATATATATATATATATATATATATATATATATATATATATATATATATATATAGCATTTGTTATATGAAATCAGTTGCCCAGCATAGGCAAATAATCAATAAATTTTTGCAAAGATATTATTCACAAACTAACAGAAATTGCTCTATAATTGTTTTTTTCGACACATGAAGATTAGTCAGTTGTCTTCACTTTAAAGAAGATGCAAGGTGTATTTGAAATATTTTAAAGATCTCACAACACCAGCGCACTAAAACAATGAAATTTCATAATTTTCAAATTTTCACTCATTCTGCTGTAGTTCTACCCACTACAGCTAAGGCAAAATTCACCTCATGCAAGAAGACAAAAAGATTTTTTTATACTCACTATTCAAAACACAAGGAAAAATTACATAAAAATTCAATGTCGCAGCTCGAAAATATATTGTCTCAGAGAGATAAAGCATTATCGTTATAATGAGTGAACAAATTCCAACGCTCACAATCCTGAAAATTGTATTCATTACTTTCATTATCAATACAATGAAGGGATCAATACTGCTATCAGAATATCGAATTTCATAAATCAGATAGACCCAAAATTACCCTATAAAAAGTTTCAATAGGTACAGAGTTGACATGATTAAAAGGAGTTATTTTCAATGAAAGTATGTACCTTCTTGTAGTATAAAACACCACTGAAGGCTATGTTCAATGCAAATGTACCACTCTAATTGACTCTCCTTGTGGACAAGACTCATTTAGTTCATGTGCTAGTCTGCAGGATGGAATTTATTGTGTCCTGACATAAATAGAACATTCTATAGATGATGACAACCTCTTGTTCATATCTCCAAATGAGATTATTTCAGGAGAAAAACATGTATAGTTATACTCTTGAAGGTCCATCACAGCTCCATCAAACTTAGAGACAACTGAAGCTACAAGCTCAACAGCTATTTATAAATGTGTATCAATATGACTTGTGGAGCGAATTACCACAAATATTATTCCTGGTTTTATACCTTCGTTTCAAATATACAATTTTCAAGAACTAAAAGCTCTTATTTTTGAAATGAGAACAAGAGATATCATCAGAGATTAATAAAAATATCATAGGATATTTCAGTTTTACACTACTGCTTTCATAAACTTCACTCAATATTATAAGAAAATTGTTAATTCCGTGAGTATACAGCTAATATGTGTTACTATGAATGAAAGCTTGAAGAAAATGATAAATTAAAACTGGTAATTTATCCTAAATATTTTGGAACACAATAAAGTTTCACAATAGTCTAAAGTTACTTATACATTAAATATAACTGGACAGTTACATTAAGAGAAAGTCATCAACTAATACTTGCTATATACTTTAATTGAAGAAAAATTTCAGGTCTCCACAAGATCAATTGATATTTAAATTAATATCCTGATAAAGTAATAGACACCACTTTATTCTTGATGAACTATTATTCCTCTCAAATACTTACGGTTTATAGTGGATGTACAATGTGCAATGTATCAGAACTAAAGCTTTTAGGATAGAGTAAATCCCAAGAATCCGTGAAACAGTAAATTCATCTGCAAAATTGAATTTTTAATTTACAAAAATTTTAGCTAGTAGGACTTATAACACAAACTATTAGTTTTCAAAACACATCAAGTATGTTTACCATCATTGTATTCATTTTCAACAGTCTTCGCAAGGAAAGATCTTTTTTCTATATAACTTCGGGCAGCTGTTCCAAGATCCATAAATGCAACAAAAGCTATCCAGCCTCTGAAGGCATATATCATTTTTTGATCCATTTCTAAATGTGTTTAGTATATACAAGTGGTACTGATTTAATAATATTCCCTTTGGTTGAGGAAATTCAATTTACATGCCTAAAAACTTGAGATGGTCTGAAACAAATGGGAGAAGCAATTTCTATGCATTCTTTCAGAGTATTAAAATTATTTCTAGATGGATTACATCCTCCATAAATAGTCTCTCTATCGCTCCTGTGGTATACGATTAATTCTGCTCTGCAGGACACCAGTACAAGTTGTACTGGTTGAAGGCAATCTGCAAGATCAATTTTTGTAATTTATACATCACTCAACTCACCCGATCTGTTATTCTCTCATAATAAAAATAGTCTTGAAGATTTACCTTTATGCTATGACATTTAAAAAAAACGGTATAAAATTGTAGTAATTAGTATTAAGTCCAAACTATCTTAAATACTTTAAGCAATTTAATGCAGAATTGTTGGGTAGCTGTCCTCATTTCTGAGATTTTTTTTGTCTTCGTTTTATTAGTAACTAAAGTAATTCAATTTATTTGAGAAGAATCAACACTCCAAAGATTCTAGGTTACATCACGGAATAGAAAATATAAATAAAAGTGCGTAAAAATAAGCTATCAGGTAGAGCAGTTATGGTAAATATGTAGTATAACTTCAGTTTCTCTAAATATGATAAAATTAATGTTACTCACTAATTTGGGACAGAAAAACAGGAATCTGAATTTAGATAATTTTGGAAATCAACGATTTCCATTATTTCAGCTTCAAAAACTTTCTGTCACTCAAAATGTCAAAAAAACGCCGTCATAATAGATAGCTTGCAGCTTAGATAAAGGACAGATATTATATGCTTGCAGTATTAGTTTGAGTCACAGTTTGAGTAACACCAACCTCAAATAAGAATCTAGGAAATATGTATGTCCATTCACATCAAATTTTTTTGGTTACTGTCATCACTCATCATGCCTACTGTAAGTGTAAGACTTAACATCTGATCATACGATCATAGATAAGACAATAATTTTAATCCATTGATAAATTGGTATAAATAATAAATAAGCCATCTGGAGTTCATTTGCATAACGACAATCTAGAATCTAGGATTTCTGAAAGTTTTCTGCCTAATGATGGCTTGAGGCGCTATTTAGCGTCACAACATACCTCTATTGGCGTGTAGCTGAACTAGAACGATTCAGACACTGTTATAATGCTGTTAACTGTCATCTAGTATTGAATAAAATAAGTTTCTACTTAAAGTTTTCTAGCCGGTGACTACAGTGACTATATCGTGGCGTCATCTAGCAGACAATAGCTGAACTTATAGCTATCTATTGACTGGTGCGATGCTGTTAGGGTTTTCTCCCGGGTTGGTCTTTTTGAGAGTTGGCAACCCTAGATGCTGTATTGGAAGAAGTAGTGGAAAAAGTCATCTAGGATTGAATGAATATACACATATATCACATATACCCAAGGGCGCACCGAGGATTGAGTTTCGGGGGGGGAGCTGCATCAAAATGTAACATTTAAGTGAGAAATTAAATAATTTATTCATTAAATATGAACTTACATATATGTTGTAAATGAAACAAAACATATATTTACCTATTGTACTATAGTACAAAATTCGCTAAATCAACATGTAAAATTTATGTAACAAACATTTACTCCTCAAATTCTTTTGTTACTATTATAAATCTCGGAAGCGGGGGGGGCTGCAGCCCCATGGCTCCCCCCTGGGTGCGCCACTGCATATACCTATATATATAATATATATACATTTTGATTAGTATTTTTGTGAACGAGTTTCTTCACTATAAAGCTAGTATAAAAAAATACAGATTCTAATTCTGATTAGTATTTAATGAATTCAGACTCAAAATCATATCTCTTTCTTAATCTTCTTACTATTCAGAGGAAATATTGATAATGCAATAAATGGAAAATATTTATTTTTGATTAATTCTGAAAAATTTTAGTTGTACATTATCAAGTAGCTTTTAAAACTGGTAAATGTTGAAGTGCCTATATAACTATGGAAAGTGGCCTTCTTCAAATGTATAGATTTACTATTTCCATTAGTTATCTTCATTTGAGAATTGTTCTTGACATAATCCAGAACTGGGTCTTTACCAGTCTCCATGCTAATTTTGGTCTTCAGTATATGATACTGTGTTCTCCCATATGAAGCTGTTTTGAGAGATAAAACCCATTTATTAACATCATCTGTTTCACATCGGCATGAAAAAATTTGTTTTGCCTCATTATCACAAATTTTGTGCGTATCACTCCCAATGTAACGGAAAGTGCAAAGGGTATATGTTCATAGGAAGTATGAGCATTTTCCAGGACTAATATTCCAAGAGGTCCTGTTTCATTGACCTTATAATAGAACAACAGATTAGAGAATGGTTTGAAAAACCTTTGACTTTTGGTATCTATCTGGTTTCATGTGCGGTAATACTCCTTCCAATCTTGAGGTATTTTCATCACTAAATTAGATCAACTCCCTATCATTATATCTCATATCAAAATCAAATTCACAAACCCTGAATAAATCAATCAAAATCTTCAGCTTTCTCTTCTATTGGATATATTACTCCATACTTACTTTACAATATACTTCCAAAGAACATTAAGGTTCAATCGAAACTAAGGCAAAATCAACGTTGAATAAGAAAATATAAAAATAGATTCGAGGCAAGACTACGTTCATTCTGGTATACGTACACAAACAGAAACAATTTTATTTAACACTTGCTGTTCCAAATGTGTGAAAATTAATTTAATTAAGCATTGTAATTGTATCCACGCAATTCTTGTACATACTTTTTTTTTTTCGATATGTACTGCCCACGTACAAGTTTTGAACTTTTGTGGGTAACAAAATGTGTGCTTTTGATATAAAATACTATAGTAATTATTTGAAAAATTTGTTATTGGATAAAAATAAACATTATTATTATCATTCAAATCCATTCATCTTCATTTGTAGTTTTATTATAACATGTAAATAATATCTCCATCATATTATGAGATAGGTACGTTTTTTGTGATTTAACTTACTTTAAGACTCTCAATCATAAAAGCTATTTATGAATTGCAAAACATATAACTTATTTTCACAAGATCTCGAGTCTGCTATAAGTGTAGATATTCTGAATCTGGATTTTTTCTGAGCGTACCTTCATAACATATGAAGTATACCTATATATATATCAAGGGCGGATCCAAGGGGGGACATGGGGGCCAAGCTTTATTTTATGGGCTTCCTTGTCAATAGTACAATCGATTGCAATCGATGTCTTGCGAATTGGCTTACAATTTTAATCATTTTGACGAGTTCCATTGGCTTAAAAAAATTTCTAATGTAAAATCACGATCCAAGTGTCTGAAAAAGTTAGTAAAAATAACGATAACTTTAAAAGTTGATATCTCAAAAACACCATTTTTTTATCTCTCAAATTCTCAGGAAAGATCTATAATTATATGTACTTTGAAATAAAAATTTTAGAACGCAAACGGGTATATACAAAAAACTTACAGCAATTTTTCCCCATTTTTTTGAGAACTTCCACGAATATTTTACGTTTAAGTCTACAGTAAATCTGAGCAAATATTTGAATCTTCGGAAAATTTTACATTTGAAAATGGGTTTGTGAAACTGCCAAATACGTTTTTACGCGTTGTGGTACCTGAAATATGCTTAAATAATGAAGTGAAAAATTAAAAAATGCAGTCTACATTATCTCTTGGTTACGTTGTATTAACAATTGAATCATCTATGAGTAAATCCGTTAAATAGCTAAGACCAAAACCTTCGGTTAAGAGGTCTCGGTAGACCAGGCGGTAAGGTTTACCGCTTGTAAACTGAGGATTGTGGGTTCGAGTCCCACCTTGCTCTTGGGTGTTGTGTATGTCCGGAATTTAGTGGTTATAGATTTAAGAGAAATTGTTGGGTAATGTGTATCGTTCACAAGCCCATTGGCCGTTCGGAACCGGCGTTAAACTGTAGGTCCCTCGAGATAAAAAAAAAACCTTCGGTTTGCGACCTTGTGGAACCCCAATAAAATAACCCAATAACTCCTTTACATATCATCAGTATATATGCAAATGAGGAATGGGTAAAAATTGGAGTTTACGATATTTACCTATTGGAACGGCAGTATAACTTTGGTTCTCTGGCACCTATCTACATGTTTCAGCAGTCAAATTAAAAGTTTTTCTTCCGGTGTCATAATAGACGTTATACCTAATGAGTCTTCAGGTATGCTTAGTTCTGAAAATATCTCTCAAAGCTGTCACGTTACTAATTGCGGTAAATTATGGCGTTGACGTTCAATCTTATGCAAAATTTCGATTTTTTTTTAAATGGAAATCTATAGTAAAATTGGAATTATATAAAGCAAAATCTTTCATTTGACTATTGAAATATGTTGATAGGTGCCTGAAAACCAAAGTTACGGCCGTTCTACGGTGAGTAGAGCATTTACCCATTTACCATTTGCATACCTAGGTACATATTTTCCGGCATTTCAAATCACTGTAACTTCTGACTTCTGTCCATGTTTGGTCCTACAAGGTTCTATAAGACCGGAAATTCAAGCATTTGGTCTCAGACATTTATGGGATTGATTTAGATGGTTCAGTTATTAAGGCAACGTAACCAAGAGACAATAAAGCCTTTTTTTAACTTATTATTTTCGCTTATTTTTAGGTAAAACCAGTGCCGGATTAGCCACGTAGCAAGAGTAGCAAATGCTACGGGCCCCGCGAATTGGAGGGCCTCGCGCTCCAACGCCTGTCTGACAGTAAAATAAAATAAGTTTAGATAAGCGTATAAATATTTTGCATGCTAAAAACGCGAAGCGCTTAGGCACTCCCACCTGAAAATCTAAAACTCGATTTCGTCACGGTAAATCGTAGGTATAAATTGTATAATACCTAGCACGAGAAACGTTGGTGTCAAAATCTACAATAATTTGAAGTTGTAACACATTTCTAAAAATTGAGCGCTAGCCGCACAAGTTATGTGTTTGTACTACTTGCAGTGCACTACACGCAAGTTGGTAGCACTGCAAAACTAACAGGGAAATTCCCTGATATTGTCATCGATCGACCTAGTCGTAAAACTCGAACAAATGAAATAGGATTCTATTGACTATCAAACTATTAGAATTTGATGTACATTTATATTTGGCACAACGGGAAAAACTGTAAAAAGCTCTTTAGATGTGAGCTATTCTTGAGAAAAAATGTTTTGAGTTCGAGTCTTTCGAGTTGTTCGGGTCTTTGAATAGGCTACTGTTTTAGGAACTAGTTCTCGATATTTGAAAACTAAACGGCAATTTTAAAAACTAGTGCAGAATAAGGTTGCTAAGTTTGTATGTTTGATTCACATTGTTAGTCTAACATTGTATTTTAGTTGCATCAGTTTACATTCCACCATATTATTGTAACTCCAACACTTATGACCGTAGGCACATTGGCTCAAATAGCTCTTTCACAAGTATCATGGATGTCATTTACTTACATGAATATAAATTTGAATATGATTGTTCGTATGTAACTTTGATTGTACTTAATGAATATTTAAAATAATACAAGTTTGAACTATTTTATTACCAAAGTTGAAAAAAAAGCCAACCAATTTGATTTATAAAAGTAATAAAAAATATATAGGGAGTTTATTTCAAAAACTGGTATCATTACACGCACACAGATATACATCTTCCTACATAGCCGCTCCGGGTTGTCACTCACACACATTTTCGGTTTTATTCTCTAATCTGAGTTTAATACCTTAAACTTGATAACCTAAAGCAAACCAAGGGCCTCTTGGCCGAATTTGCTACAGGCTCCGCGCTGGCTTAATCCGGCCCTGGGTAAAACACCGCATAAAAACGTTAATGGAAGTTTCACAAAACTATGTTCGTAGTAAAATATTCCGAGGATCCAAATATGTGCTTAGATTCACTGAAGACTGAAAGGAGAAGACAAAAAATGTAGAAATCGTAAAATACTCCTCGAAATTCGCAAAAATGGCAAAAATATTCCTTTGAGTGAGCCAAATCAAAAGACATCGATTGCAATCGATTGCATTTTTGACATGGAATTACCTTGTTATTTTCTAGAAATTTGTATTAAATTATCATTTTTTCGAGTAAATTCGAAAACTTTATTTTGACTCCACCTGCATAACCAATTTAACCTTGAATTAAGCATATCATCTCATCGTCAGTCTACCACTCAATCTTATACTAGTCAATCATATTGCAATTACGCAAATGTGAAAGCAAATGTGATCAAATTATCGTTTACAATTGAATAATTTATAGTGATTAATTATCAATAGTACTTTCATTAATTACATTGAGGGTTTTATCTAACGAGTAATGTTTTTAAATAAAGTGAATAAATTATTTTATTTTATTTAAAAAATTCAATTATACCATTTTGTTGTTTGGCTGAATTATGGATGATTATGGATGAAGTTTAATTTCAACAAAAAGGGGTTACAATTTTTTTACGCTACAAATACATCCTGACTCATGGCCCCCTCCAAAACACTTGCAGGGATCCGCCCTTATATATATATATATATATATATATATATATATATATATATACAAGGGCGGATATATGAAGGGAAAATAGTATTAGAACTTATTATAATCATCCTTCGTGAAATACGCTCTGATATGGACATTTAATTGAACTTTGTTCTACTCCCACTTGGAACAATATTATCAAGTCTTCAGTTATTTCAAAGCTGAAGGTTCGGTCTTCAGCCAAAAATTAACTGTCAGAATGTCGTGGTGTCTTGAAGTGGTATGGTCCAATATTTCTAGCTTAAACTTTTCATTATTATTTTCATGTAAGTGTGACAACCTCCACTCTACCCTTTTTTGATATTTTTTCAATCGCATTCGAGCAGGATCTCACTCAATGGTTCAGAATTATATTATGCATTTGTAGGAATTTTTATATCATGGACTTTTTCATTAGAAAATGTGTCACTAAGGATTATAAAATAGAAAATATTCGTAATTACTGTTACGTGTCTCGAGTATAAAATTTATTCAAGAAATAGAGTTTGCGGTTAATATTCAAATGATAACATAAGTTTACCTATCGCGATTTTGTTGTTGATAAAGTGAAGTTTAATAGTAAATAACTCCGCGAACGAAGGTTTCCAACGAGAAATGGGTTTAACCGTTTAGAACATGAATTTTTTGCTCTATTATATTCTCGAGACAACAATAAAAAATTTTGCCATCTCTATATCATTCAAAGGATTTCTGAGCGTTGTTAACAGATCAATGTGCGATTAAATTTGCTTTACAAATATTTCTTATAATGCAGAAGTATATATAAGTAAGAAGACCACAGTTCCGTACAAAATAGCTTAGTAGGATTTTTATGCCTGCGTATCTGTGAAATGATTTGACTTCTCAGATTTCAAGCATAAAAGTCTGACTAGGTGAAGAAATCATCTTATTTTCATGGTTTCGCCAATGGAGACCGTGAAGTACCTTTTCGGCGTCCAAAAATGTATAAAAGTTTCCGGTGATGGCCGTGATAAGACGTTATGATTTAGGTAGCATAAAATATTTCTGCAGGCGACCCGTTATGTTATTTTTTAGGGAACAACTTCAGACAAACGATGCAGAAGATTATCTATTCTTCTGCCTATAATACAAACACTAAATAGATTTTTCTGTTATATATATATATATATATTATAGATAGAGTAGAGTGAATGTCATACCTAGCTAGATCTCTGCTTTGTACAGTTGAAAGGATTGTGCTTGGTTCAAATAGTTTTTAATTTGAAAAATTAGATTGGCTTGTATGGCACTAACCTGACATAAATCGTTGAGTGCCCCTTTTCAGTTGAGGAACTCAGCTAAAAGTAGTGAATTTTATCTGACTGACATTTTAGTTGCGCTTGTGGTCAAGTCTCAAGTCCCTGGACAAAATGAACAGCAGTTTTAAAAAAATTTCTGAAAACAGTAGCTTTTTTGACCTTAGAGCCAACTCAAGTGACCTAGAGGCCATGTCCGATCTAATGATACTTAAAGTTTCATGATAAAGTGTAATTACCCTGATAAATTTCATCCAAGACAGAAAAACATCTTGCTGACAATGAATTATGCCTTCATGTTTCCTCCAAATCGTTGGCTTCTCTTTTCAGCTGACAGGAACACCAATTTAATTTTTTGAGCCAGAAGTGAATTTTATTTAACTGACATTTTAGTTGACAAGGTTTTTGGCACACATTGACTGTTGTCAGGCACGTTCCATCTACCCTGAAAAGTTGAGAAATCATACAAGGGCTACAGATTGATATTGTACAAAAATTGATTTCCTATTATCTGTTGGAGAATCATTGTAGGGATATATATCAGGTGTTCACTAGTGGGAAATATTCCCACAAAAGACCTACCATGAATATGTCAGATCACACAATACAATGGATACTTATAATTTCACCGCATATATTTTCTAATGATAATTGAACCATTGGCCATAATACTCCACTATATATAAATTTATTTTACGAATCTTTCCTATAATGCTGAAGAATCTCACAGTTTATATCCTAGAGCGACATTCTCACTTTAATATATTTTCTCTGAATAAGGAAAGCGACCATAGTTCCGTACAAAATAGCTTAGTAGGATTTTTATGCCTGCGTATCTGTGAAATGTTTTGACTTCTCAGATTTCAAGCATAAAAGTCTGACTATGTGAATAAATCATCTTATTTTCATGGTTTCGCCAATGGAGACTGTGAGGTGCCTGTTCGGCGTCCAAAAATGTATTAAAGTTTCCGGTGATGGCCGTGATAAGACGTTATACTACCTATAGCATAAAATATTCCTTAGGTTGACCCGTTTTACATTTTTCCCATAATATGATGGAAGAATTTCTTTATGGAAAAGCCCGAGTGGTGGTTTGAACAGGAACTTTCCAATGAGGTTCTGATAGCTCTGCGGGTGATGTTATTTTTTAGGGAACAAGTTCAGGTTAACGATGCAGAAGATTATCTATTCTTCTGCCTATAATACAAACACTAAATAGAGAATTTTTCTGTTATATATTATAGATGGAGTGAATGTCAGCTTGATCTCTGTTTTGTACAGTTAAAAGGATTGTGCTTGGTTAAAATAGATTTTACTACAAGCAAGGGGTACAGATTGATGTAGCAGAAATATAGATTTCCTATTATTTGTTAGAGAATTACTGTAGGTCAGGGGTCACCAATTAGTTTCGCTCGGGGTCCGTTTTAAGAAATAAAATGGCCATCGCGGTCCGCTCAACACGTGGTCGTCGCAGCGTCCGTATATGCGGGGGATACATTTTTATTAAATTAAGTAATCTGTAGTGCAAGTTGCTCTGTTCTCGCGGTCCGCACAAAATGGGTCGGCGGTCCGGATGCGGACCGTGGTCCGCCATTTGGTGACCCCTGACTGTAGGTGTATAAATCAGGTGTTCACTAGTAGGAAATATTCCCACAGAAGACCTACCATGAATATGTCAGATAAAACAATACAATGGATACTTATAATTTCACCGCAAATATAAAAACGCATATTGCATATATTTTCTAATGATAATTAGACCATAATATTCCTTCATATATGAATAGAATCGATTACTTCTTGTGTCTTGCTCTGCAGATTCATTATTCACAATTGTGTTTATATTGAAATCAATGATTCGAATATGATTTACGAAATGTGTTTTTTTTGTGTACTGTGTACTTCGATGTAGAATTTCAAGCGTTCTTAGTATTTGTAAATGCCACTGTATAGTACTGCCATGAAGTGCATTATATTTAGTAAAATACCTACAGTAAATTCTCTGAAATTTATGGTATACCTACTTTTTGCCTCTGCCATCGTCTTTTTTCTTTTATGTGATTTGCAGATTATTGGTGCAATTAAAGTCACTTTACTAATCAAAAATCTCTTTCAGTAAAATTGTTTCTCTGTGAGACAGTCTCTTAAATGTTGTTTGCGTGACAGAATGGGAGATATTTTTACCAACATTCCCTTGTTGTTTGGATGTTATGAGAACAATTTGTAGAAAATGAGTAAGATCATGGGATTATATCAAATTTTGTCCTTTCAAGTAGGTACAAAACGTTTTGAAGTTAAATGAAGGGAGGTTACTGAAAAAGGTGATTTTAATGTACGAAATTAAAAGATTTTCTTTTGATCTCTTGAAAATAGCTTTATTGGGTTGTCTTCTTCTTGGAAAGCGATTGAAATATATCTCAGATGCAATATCACAACTGTTATTACTTTGAATCAAGCTTTCTAATATATTATATTTCTCGTAAATTTTGTACAACATCCTGACTAATTCCTGTTAATTGATATTATGACGGAAAGAAATTGACACATTTCTTTCAAAGATGACACCCGCCTACATGGAATACGTATAAAGCTAAAAAAGTGATGTAGTAAAATATTATTTTCGCTGTTAAAGACTTACACATCAAAAGCGATCAGTCGTATGATACATAGTTAGAAAGTGAAAAAAATCCGTTCCAACTGAACCACAGCCAACTATGATCTTCATTTGAAAAAATACATCTAGGCGGCCATGGTTGGCCAACCTAACCTAAACAGTGCAGAAAGAAATATACGTAGTTTTTAATTACGCACAAGAAAATTAAACTTTATAATTTTAGTGTGACGTCTGACTTTGTTTGGCAGAACTTAGTTCGTTAATGTCGATCTCAACTGAGGTCGTAGCTAGACGCAAACAATTTTCCAAATGCTCATCGCTAATTCGGGGTCTCTCTTTGGATTTGATGTGCTTCATACGACGAAAAAGCTGTTCACACACGTGTTTCCGAATAGAGAAATCATAGCCAGAGCATGTTGGTAAATAGCCGGATATTTTTCCTTGTCCAAATATGTTTTGTAGAACTCTTCTAAGCCAACCTCATGAAATTTTTCCTTTAACTGTGCATCACAACTTATTTCACAACTTTCCATTATTGTAACGTACCTGGTAATGAATTCACATCTACGGTGAACGGCGTTGCAAATGCAGAAAAAAGTACACGATGTTTTTCAAAACCTCGAAATCGGGTTTGAAATTCGAGCTTCAAGTTGAAAATCAAAGAAGCATATTTATCCGCCGACGCCTGGTTGCTCTGACAGTGTAGGGAAGTGAGCAAACTTTTTTTGTGGAAGCTGGTGTTCCCAAAGCCCAAGTTTCATTTGAAATGCGGAGATAAGATCATGCATGTCATCAATTAAATGATTTTTCTCTTGTATGCGAGTATTAACGTCATTTAAGTGGCCTATTATATCGACCAAAAATGCAAAGTCGAAAACCCACTCCTTATCTTCAAACTCGGGAATTGTTTTTAACTTGCGCTCGCACGAGCTATATCTTGTATCACTCCGCGCATTCGCAATGCACAACCTGGACGCAAGACGTAGCGAGCGCTTTTTAAAATCCACGCAAATATGTCATTACTTCTGAGTCCGAATATAGAAAATGTTTTTCGGCTGGTTTATGTAAAAAAATTTGACATTTTAGTTCATATGACTCAGGGTCAGCGGGCCGCGGGTTGGCCACCCTTGATCTAGGCCATCACACGAAATTGCCTTTTTTTCAAATTTTCTCGACACCACTGGATTAAACCGAAAAAAGTGCCTTAAGAATGTGAAAGTTATTATCTCGGAACTTCACAAACAACCATTATGTTCACACTTGCCTAAAAGTCGAAAAATCAAACTTTTATTTATAACTGGAAACCAAAGACGATAGCAAATTTTGGTTTTCGCCAGTGAATTTGTCTCTAAAAATATTTTAGAAATTTTTCAAAATATAATTCAATACGTTAGAATTTTTTCGATCGAAAAATACGACCTAAGTGATGTAGCTCTGTTGCTCCATCCATTTTTTTAAAATATAGCATCAGAAATGAGCTGTAGGAATTGTTCGAAGAAATGAAGACAAGTGTTCTAAGGAATGAAAAAAAAATGTGCACATAACTTTGGTCGGAGTTTCCTGCTGATGATCTGAGAAATGTTCTGACTTCTCAGTCCTCAACCAGGAAACTTTGGCTTAAGTGATGATTTCTTCAAAAACGTTACGACATGTTGGAAGAAATAACTGAGTAAGTATTTCTCATTATCTATTCAGAATATATTGTGAGTGATAATTGAAGGAGTAATTTCCTTTCAAATTTAGATATTTTGTAAGCACGGAACTTTTACGTATGAGAGTTGAATCAAATGACTTATAAATATTGTAAAAATCATTAAAGCTAATGAGCACTGTTTTCTATATAAATTGATATTGTTATATCATATATATTTATTGTTTATATTCATAACGAATAGGGAACCAATAAAAAATGTTTGATACACAAATCATATTCTTATATTTGCATATTCAATGAGATAAACATATCGTTCAAATGGAAAAATGAAGAAAAGTAGGAAAATGAAATCGTTGACGTAACTCGAACAAAACCAATGAACTGTAACTCAGTATTGATAGTTCATAATTATAGTATTACTATATAAGTACTATATATAGAAGTAGTTCGAGCTTAGGCCAATGGAATTTCACATGTAAATATTTTTGATAAAAACAGTTTTATATTATACTCTCATTCTCTATAAAAATTTGAATATATATATATATATCTATACATATATATATATATATATATATATATATATATATATATATATATATATATATATATATATATATATATATATATTTATTTATATATATATATATATATATATATATATATATATATATATATATATATATATATATATATATATATATATATATATATACCGTCCACGGAAGGTG
>JARQZK010000746.1:490000-567500 GCA_030704885.1 Cynegetis impunctata
ATCGTACATATTGGCATCTTCAGAGGCTCCACTCAAACCAAATGAGCTGAAACACTGTTTTATGGATTCCAGTGTCTGGTATGTCATTCTTTTTATGTGCTGCGGATTCTATCACATTTCCAATAATCATATCGATTGAACAATTTTATGTTTCTAAATAAAGACTGGAATGTGGATTCAGTTTTCACATTTCTAATCAGTTCCTTGCCTTTAATGAAACACAATATTTAAGTCTTTGTGTATTATACGAGAACAATAGTAGAAGAAGTCTAAACATACTTCCCTTATCTAATGAATAAATTGAGTAATGAATTTATTATAGATTTCTGCAGCTTTATCTAGTTCTTTATTATTTCATGATTAATTCGTGAATAGTTCCTAAATATGCAATTCCACATTTTCAATGTGAACAAAAAGGTCAAGATATTCTTCATTCATTGAGTACTATGTTATGTAGGTACTATACTACCTATGTTATGAAAAATTCTAGCATGTCATAAATTGCATATATGTAGAGAAGTAGTATTTTAGCTTGAAATTATAAATTCATGTTTATTCTTTCTAGTAATAATTTCCCCGAAAAACCATCCCAAGTAACAATTTCTGACTTATTTTGGGCAAAGTGTCGACGCTGTGTCGACACTGTAATTTGGGCACGACACATTTTCTAGACACATTGTCGACTTTTGGACCATTATCAGTGGAAAATGTGACCAAAGTGCCGATTGAAATGTGTACTAAATATGGCCTTAAATTCGTCCAATAGTGAGTCTAAAATATAACTAAATTTTTTCGAAAATGTGTCTTGATTGTGCCTTTTGTTTCTAATATATACCCGAAATTGAACCTTGATGTGTCCAGAATCAGTCTATTTTGTTTCTAACTTTGCCAAAATATGTGCCTATTATGTGTCCAAAATGTTATTTGCATATGCCTGGTAGGTGGTCACGATGTTTCCAAAATGTGTAAGTTATTGTGCTCTGATCAAAGCCACAAAATCAACACATGGTGTTCTAAATTTTACCGAAATTATTCAGTGTGCACCAAAATTAATCCAAATGAACACAAGTTCTGTTACTTCTCGATCCATTCTGAATCATCATGAATGCAAAATTGAAGGTGAATATTCATCAACCTAATTAGAAAAAAACAGGACTTTTTTATTTTAGTATTTCTCGAGTAGGTTCCCTTGCGAACTCAATTTTAGTGATGATAGTTGACATGGTAGTTCTAAAAATTTCACGCGCCCTAATAATATAGAGTAATTATGATTTTTTGATATTTTTAAATTTTTTCTATAAAAGATATTTTTTTCATTTCTCCACAAAATCAGAACCCGGCGATATTTTATCATTCAGAACATCATATTTAGTGCAATTGTGTCATAAATTTTACCCAAAGCCTTAATTTAAAATATATCCAAAAAACCGCCATTTTTTGCAAGTGGATTTCATGTCAAATAACTTGTTGTAATATGGCGTACTTACTGATGGTGTCCAAACGGGTTCATGTTTCGGTAATGTGAATAAAATTCGGCTACAAATTGTCCACCTCGACACATTTGCTAATAGAAGATACAATTTGGAGTAATGTTTCTAAATAAAGACCGAAAATTCACTGAAAAATGACTAAAAAGTCACACTGACGCATTTCAGCAACCTATAAAACACCAAAGTTCATTATGGCCAAAATGTGTCTTTTTATTTAGCAGTGGACACATTTCGGAAAGATTGTGTCTAAAATGCGACCGAGATTCGAAAACATCCGTACTTCATAACCCCACTTTTTATTGATTTATATACATGGAGGGAAACTTAACGTTACTTTTACCTCCAAATGTTTTACTATAAATACGGCCACGCGACGATCGGCCCGTCAGTTGACTCTGAAGAGTAGGCAGATTGAGACTTCAGAGTTGACAGGAAGCAGTACGGTTAGTGGAGTAGGCAGGTTGAGACCACGCAATCGTATTGTTTCCGATTCCTCCTAATTCGATTCGTGGAGTAGGCAGATTGAGGCCACGAGTCTGAATTATTTACCTTCTAATTCTCCTGAAGATGGCTTCGCAAAAGGAGCCGAAACGTCGAGATTTTTCAAATCTTTTACGCGGTTCATTCCGTGAACCAAGTTTCTCATATATATATATATATATATATATATATATATATATATATATATATATATATATATATATATATATATATATATATATATATATATATATATATATATATATATATATATATATAAGACATCAAAAAATTGTCCAGGTCTAGAACGGGGAAAACTCCCGCACTTTGTTGACTTACAATAGTCTATTATTTCCGGATAAAATATGACTGATGAGGTGAATTGGATCAATCAAGAAGGTTTTGTTGTATGTATATTATAATGTGAGAAAAGCCACAAAGCTGGATATCAACTTGGGAACTACAATTGTTACTTAACTTTAACTGTAACAAACTTTTATATAGACCTAGAATAAAATTTCTCCTTTGCACCTGACTCTTGACTTTCGATGCGCTGTGATGGTTTTTCGGGGAAATTACAACTCGAAAGATTAGAGCTGAATTTATAATTTCAAGGTGAAATACTAATTCTATACATACCTAAATGCAGTTTATGACATATGATCATAACATAGTACCTATAAAGAACCATTCAATGAATGAAATATCTTGATCTCTTTGGTCACACTGTTATGTCAAATTGCATATTTACCTACTATTCTCAAATTAATCATGGACTAATAAAAAAACTAGATAAGGTTCAGAATATTTATGTGATATCGACGTTAGCTTGTACCCGATGAAAAAATTCATAACAAATTCATTACTCAATTCATTCATTAGATATGGGACGAAAGTTCAGACTACTTCTACTATTGTTCTTATACAATACACAAAGACTTAATTATTGTGTTTCATTAAACGCAAGGTAATGATTAGAAAAGTGAAAACTGAACCCATATTCTAATCTTTATTTAGAAACACGAAATTGCTGAATCGACATGAATATTGGAAATTTGATATACTCCGCAGCAGATTAAATGAAGGAGATAAAAGACACTGGAATTTCCAAAACAGTGGTACAGCTCATCTGTTTGAGGGGAGCCGCTGGAGATGCCATTATGTACCGGTAATATATATATATATATATATATCCGGCATCAAAAAAATTTACAAAATAAAGACGGATAAAAAAATTACTTCCGTACCTGATGTCGATATGCTGCAATAGTCTATTCTTTTCGGGAAAATACGACTAAAAACCATCCTTCCTCATGACGCAAATAACGAATTTCCTCAACATGGCCCCTTCAGAAATTTTGTAATGGAACAACAAAAACCTTGAGTTTTAATATCGAGTAGGTTCATCTCTGAAAAATAAGTATCCATTAGCTGAACAAATTTATCAAATCGAAAAAATATTTTACTCATGGAATAGTCCTTTCAGGCCCAAATGATGCCAGTTATGTAATATTGCTGATCTATGCAGAACCCCACATCCAGTTTTATATACCATCGTAGCCCAGATGGTTTTAAAGACGTATGTTTCATATTCAAACTACCCCTTGACTTCTTAAGACAAGTTTTCTAAGGCGTTATCAGATGTTCTATTGCGGAATTTTTAATTTTGATGTTTTTAATATTTCTTGGTGTACAACGACATAGTGAAGAAACTTTATTTATATATTTTTCGTCCACTGAAAATTCACACGGCCTAGGACATACCTAAATAATATCACATCGAGAGCCTTTAAAAGCCTTGATATTATTATAAGATCGTCAAAAATAGATATAATTGAATTTTCAGAAGAATGTTCAAAATGCGACAGTGATTTTCTCCTAGGCAAAGTGCTAGTTCCAAACTATCGACGTGATATAAGTAATCTTGTTTATGATTGAAGTTATCACACAAGAATAGGCCAGTCTATTTTAATCTTACCTGGGATAACGCCTAACTACTCATAGTCAGAGAAACTTGACAGGTAACACGGTAACTTCTACCACGAAATTTAATTTTGTAATTCTAATTGAAGCGTTCTTAGACAAGCATAAAGCATACAAATGAACTTAAAGCAGAAAAAGAAAAAATTCTCTAGAATAAAATGCGTTTCCATAATTTTTCTGTTGCTAACATAACGACTTTCAGTTAGCTCCATTCAGGACAGAAAACCATCTTAAATTTCCAAAGCAATTCAACAAGACATAATATGTAATTCATCTAATCTATAACATGAGTTACTCTTTTGGGAATTTTAGATTGCATACTTTAAAACAAGCAAATTCCAAACAACAATATATCTAAGATATATGCAATGAAACAGAATATTTCAATTAAGTTTGCCTTCTATCAATTAAAGTCGATTACGAAGTAATTCAATATAAGGTATATTGTTATTCAAATCAAAAAATAAAATTGAAAATGAACAATGAAGCATGTAACAAGATATGTTCAGATTTAGTGAATCGATTATTGTTACGTTTTATTATTACGTCACATGCTTTGAAATACCTATAGGCTATAGAGGATAATGCCAAAAATATACCGGATTTGTTTAAACTCTGATGAAAATAGAATAAAGAAATTAAAACATATGCATTCCATAACTTTCTTTCATTATATATTTAAGATAGGCTATCTTGACCCTTATGTATTATTCACAATATATAGGGTGTTTCCATATAAGTGCGAAAGATTTCAGGGGGTTATTCCTTGTCGGAAATTAAAGGGAGTCCTTCATGTAAACAAAAGCTCTTAGGCTTGTCTTTGAAAAGTTACGCGCCGCCAAAAATTTTTCTTCAAATTGTTACCTTTGCTATATTTTTTAAATATTGTTGTGATCTTGAAAGGGGTAAAAAATGCAACCCCTATTCCATTTTCACCACAAATTTGTAGCAAAATAAAATTCCCTAACATAAACTCAGCCCACTTACCAAATAAATTTTAACCCCCTAACTTAATACGCAGAAAATGAGGAAGTGCGCAAATGTTCAAAACTAACACAAAAAATTAAGTCTCCCAATTACAATGGCGGTTGTTAAGGAAAATACTTAAAACAACTACGGTGTACCTCTCCAACGCAATCCACGTACGAGATTTCAATTCTCTAACTCAATCTGAAGACTCTTTGAAGAGGGAGGTTCATAATAATCCACTACAGAAGTGCGAATCACACAGGGCCAAAATTCACGAATTTGTCTGACAAAAAGAATAGTGAAT
This sequence comes from Cynegetis impunctata, assembly GCA_030704885.1. Lineage (NCBI taxonomy): Eukaryota > Metazoa > Arthropoda > Insecta > Coleoptera > Coccinellidae > Cynegetis > Cynegetis impunctata. Next base: position 495,227 of record JARQZK010000746.1, read on the forward strand.
TTCTGCAAGTTGCGGAATCTTTGAATACCTCTTCGCAAAACTATTTTGCGAAAGAAAAACATGTATATGAACAGTAAATCTGTAAAATGGTATAACGATTTTTGACACATATTTTTCAGATCACTGTACTGTGAAAATAAGATTGTATAATGTGGTGTAATAAACACCTATTGTGAGAAGATTTTCAGTTGTTCAATATGCAGTACGTTACACTTTAAGTGTATATTGGATTGAATACTTCCAGACATTGAGAATTACTAATATGATGGTTTTTTGGGATTAGGAAATCAAAAAACATTTTGGTAGGGTTGATTCTTAACACTATTGGATGTCTCATAAATTAAAGTGATATTTTAATACACTCTTTTGTATTTCAGGTTGCCTGATTGAGTGCACTGAATATTGTAGTACAATTAACCAGTGTTGATCTGAATCTATTCGTCTATAATCTTATAATTGCTGCTTATGACGGCATAGGTATTTTTCAATATATCAATATTTGAGTGTAAATAGATAATATCCTTTATAATAGTTCAGTTAATCTACAATATTGCAGGGAACATACATACAACTAAAAAGAGAGGCAAGAAATATCGGACTAGAGATAAATGTACAAAAGACAAAAGTACTAACCCAGTCAAGAACGAGAGGAAACGAAAACCATCCTAGATTGGACGACAACTTGGAGGCGGTGCAGAGCTTCAGATACTTAGGGGTTGAACTCAACACCGAAGGGTCAGAAGAATCGGAGATACAAAACCGAACAATATTGGCAAACAAAGCCTACTTCGCTCTGTCTCATATATTCCGCTCCAAAACCATACACAGAAAATCTAAAACCAGAATATATAAAACCATCATCAGACCGATATTTTGCTATGGATGCGAGACATGGGTCATGACAGAGAACTCAAAGATAAAACTGAAGGTGTTCGAAAGAAGAATATTAAGACGAATCTTCGGGCCAATAAGGGAAAACGAGATATGGAGAAGAAGATATAATAATGAAATCTACCAACTTTTCAAGGAGGCTCCTATCTCAGATTTCGTTAGGCTACAGAGATTACGATGGGCGGACCACGTAGTGAGAATGTCAGATAACAGACTACCAAAAAGAACTCTCAGCAGTAGGATGCAGGGCAAAAGGCCAAAAGGGAGACCACGTAAAAGATGGGAAGAAGGAGTGGCAGAAGACGCGCAAAAATTGCTAGGCGTCGGAACTTGGAGGAGAGCAGCAATGGATCGACAGTGTTGGAGGCGGAAGATAAAGGAGGCCAAGGTTCAATTTGGGCTGTAGCGCCATTGGAGAGAGAGAGATTGCAGGGAATAAAATAATAATAAATAACAAATAGCTGATACACAACAGGCCGGTAGGTGTACTTTCAAATGGAATATTGCCCAATTCCGGACACTTAGTTTAACGTCTTCTTTTGCGAAGAGATTGAAAATGTTAGTTTGAAATCGAGAAATGTCAACATTGTTTGCATATTGTGTTACTCTCGTGTACTTCATATTATGTATGTAATATTCTGATTTTAGACACTATCAGTGATAGTGATACAAATTATCAGTTGTTTTCAATTCAAATCACATGAAGAATACTAAAGGTAACTGAATGAAATGATGAAATAATAAAGAAAATTTTATTATTAGTTCAATATAAAGATGACTTATCAATTACATACATCACATGTTTGCTAAATTGACAAAATAGAAACAAGTTAAAATGCACTTACACAAAAATCATTAAAATGCTAATATTTCGTAAATATTTGAAAAAATATATAGAACACAAATCAATGGTGAAAGCACCTAAATAATCAATAAATCCTATACGAAAAGTAGATAAAAGCTGCGAGCTTCCTTCTACACATCTTAAGTAACATTAAGAGATCAAGCCCTTCAGCAGTCAGGGGCCAAGTCCTTATTTACAGTGGGTATTTGCCCCTAGTTTTTGTTTACACTATATTCTAATCGCTACCTTTTACCTAAAACTGAACAATTGTATAATACGATCTGATACGAACCCTCTTCAATAAGGTGTTCTTACAAATCTTCTGGTCAGTAACAAGTTTCAAAGTGAGACAACTAAATAAATCCAACTATGTGCTTTTCACAATGCCAGATCTCATATGCCCAACAGTTGCAACAATAAACAGTTACTTCAGATCAAGCTTTCTGGAAGAATGTCATGTTGAAAAATAGGTAAATTTGAAGAGTCAAACCAATTTGATTCAATATTTTTAGGAAGAGTATTGGGGAAATTCTACACAATGTTATGGAAAATAATGTCTATCAAGTTATGTATATAGATTTTTTTCAAGGCATTAGAACAAATGACGAAAGTCAGATACAAATAACCTTATCGTTGCGATTGATAATACTATAGAATTAATAAAAGCAATTTTTTGTTGAGAAGTCTCCCAAATATCCTTCGATATATGTAAGAAATATCATCAATCAGATTTTCTGATAACAATTTTCTTTATATCAATCAAACATCTCTCATAGGGCTTGAGAAGTACAAGAGATTATTTTCCAAAGGAACTTAACAAAATTGATTACTTGCCAAACTTTACGAATTTGACCAACCAGCAGGCAATGTTGATGAAATGAGACCAAATATATGTATAATTTCTTTATTGAGATCTGGCACTCTATAAATTGAAAGCTCAGTCGAGAATCTTAACGTCATGGATACTAACAGTTAATATGTTTGCAATGTGATATTGAAATATAAATAAAATGTGAACAACCTTATAATTAAGTGCTTCAAAAATGCCAAACTAGTGCCACTTTATAAAAAACTAAGACTAACTGGCGAAATAAGTTTCCAATTTTCCACTTAAAGAAAATATTTTTTATTTCAAAATTGACTGTAATTTGTTTAATGTTATATTTAAGATATCACAAACATCTAAAATATTTTGGTATAAATTGAGATAATGAGCAACAAAATAAAATTTGTTAGCTTTTTATATTTAGTAGTATAAATACCAATGTTAATTTCCCTCTTAAGAAACAACAGTTTTCACTCAGGTTATTTTGCATCAAACATGTTTTACGTCGATGTTACACATAATTTGATTTAAGGAACCTGATACATGTTCAAATTACAATAATTCAACTAAAATTCACAAACACTTATAAATATTACAAATAAATAGCTAGTCATTTATTTCATCATATTATAAACGCCACTGTAATTGCTAAATAACAATTTCATGTCTGATCTCTCTGTTGTTAGTATATTCCAGATAAAATGAAGCCGCTAAGTAATACCTTGTCTTCTGAAGGAATACGGCAGTGAAATACTTTAAAATTGAATATCTTCCTCCAAACAATGTACCTTGCTTTGAAGACAATTATTAATTGTGAAGCAATAAAATAACATGTGAATGGTATCGTCAGTCATTAAATTAATGCAATCTACACAACAATTGATGATTTTCATAAGCTTCCATGAAGCCTCTTATAAAAAACAACATGAGTTTGAATTTATGGATTCCACTTCAAACGAAAAACTTTATTTCGTTTTCATATGAGAAGTCACCACTAAAATTTTGCAATTCAATGAAAAATTCATGAGAATGAAATGCATCCAAAAAACGAATCCAGTGGTAACACCCTGTAATGACTATTTACAGTGGGAAAGATTTTTAATAAGGAGAGAATTGCTAAAATAAACTTAAGAACTGCAGCTATAATTTTTTATATGCGAGACAAATTTTTATTTTACATTTGTTTCTAAATTTAAAAATTCAAATTTTAACAGTTTGGTAATAAAGAAATACTCAATTTGGAAAATTGCCATTTTTAAATGACTTAGCATGAGCTCTTGTTGCCACCAACACTTCAAATAGGGAAAAAACTGGAATATTTTGAACACAATATTCAAATCACTAATTTTCATCAAAGGAAAGTCATACCACACTTCTAATTGAAATAATCCATTAAATTTTATATATATATATATATATATATATATATATATATATATATATATATATATATATATATATATATATAAATTTTACAGGAGCACACAACACAACAGGAGCTTCTTCAGAGTTATTTTGGACAAGTAATAAAAAATTATAGTCTGTATTTGAAGATTATTGTTATTAATCAAAATTTCATGCATATTGTCCATAATTACAAATAAGACACAACTACTTCATGAATCTCTCTCCTACGAGTAAATACGGCCTACATATTTTAAGTATCATATACATACTCCACTGACATTACGAGTAGCCCTAGATAATCTTCCATGTAATTTATTATAAGTGCAACTCAGGCATAACAATTATGTACTATAGGCACTATCTATTATACACATCACTCAAAATCGAAATTTACTAACACATTTTTCATAAAGCTATAAGCTACAAATTTTTCCTTGCAATTACGATCGTATCACAAAAACTGTGTTCAAATCATTCGAAACTATTTTTAAGAAGCTATGTTACATAATATTCAGATAAAGTACAAGTTTAGTGGCCTTATGAAAAGTACTCGTTGTATTCATAAACATTCAGTAAGGGTTTTTATTAAGATGGAGATGCCTAGGATGTTAAGTTCATATTGTTACCCTCATTATCATCAGAGTGCAAAGAGTTTTACTGAAATAAGTTTAAATTACTGAAAAATTTGAACTAAAGCATCAAAATAAATATAAAATACAATTAATGAATGTTTTGTTTCACCAAATCCTGTGCACTCATGCACAATAAGTATAATCTATACACAGTGTTCAATTATATTTATCTGTACTTAAACCCAAATAATTCACGTATTTTATTTTTACGTATCCAATGAAAACACAATATGAAAGCAAGACAAAGGCATAAAACACTTCCACATAAATTTAGTAATTTCTAATAGAAATATTTCAAGATTGAAGGAGAAATGTCTAGTAAATTTGTTTCACAGATATTTCATGAAATAAGTGATCCTGCTGAATATTAATATATTCAATTATATAGAATTTATGATCACAAAAATATATTGCGACTTTCCTTTCAAATTTCGCTTCTACTGACAGCAAAAAGATATAAGTAGTTTTTTTTCGATATCTTTCTTCAAATATATGAGTGAGAACACTACAATTAAAGAACATTTTTCACATATTTCATTATTTTGTTCCATAAAGTAGTTATAGCGTAAGTGGCCATTAGTTTTAGTAGAAAGATTAATTCACCATTTTCCTTCCTGAGAATTAATATCTAACTTTTCAAACAAAAGATTGTGCACTTGGAACTTGAGGTAGGTGTGAAATACTAGCATAAAAGAATAAATCTTTCAGCATTTGGCAGGAAATACAATTTCGAAGTTCAGAAGGTCGATGTGAAAACAGAAAACGGTATTGAGATCAAGCATCGTAAATCCTTCAATTTAGTCATTGAAAATAATTAAAATAACATGCACATAAAACATTTCTAGAAAGATATCACATAAAATATTGTATTATGATATACTTTTATATCATTATATAATGAAAATCTATTATATGAAATATTTTGAAATAAAATTGAAACAGATAATTATCATAAAGGACTTCAGTTCCAAGCATGATTTCCGCTACCATGGTAGGCATAGTATTTACTCCCATCCTGTAGTGAATGCACGAACGTAGAAATTTTGAAATTCCAAACTTATTAATATAAACAGATTTAATTGTTCAACACCAAATGACATAGAGAATAAATGTTCTTTCATTATGTTAACAAGTTTCAATTTATTTCGAGTAAGAGTTCTTAGCTTTGATAAAGTTATGTGCATATAAAATTAATTTTTATAAATTGATGCGAAGGTTGGGAAAAATTAATCTCTTGAATTTTGAAAAATCAAATAATCTAACAGAAGTCATACATTTCTTGTGATCTGATTCAAACAAGATAACGTGGTTAAAACATCTAAAAGGATGGAGATACTGCACATGAACGGTTAAATATATGATACTGAGCCCCTCAAGTGTGTTGTTATTCTTAGTGATTATTAAACCTGTGAAGTTCTGCTGATAATTAGGGTAATTTTGGGTCATACAGCCTGCTCACACACTTATTAATAAGTATATCATATTTTAATTCCCCCATTTGAAATAAATTGTTGCATACTATAAATTCAATTTGAATTTCTTCATTATTATTTTGTATGTAAAATTGATTTGAAAAATTAATGATGAAATCTTCAATTTCTATGGTAATTTCATTATCCTGATTATGCTTTTCAGATTAACACAATGTATTATGGCCTACTTATACGTTCTTATTCAATATAAACAAATGAATACAAACTGTATATTCTGATACGATATTTGTGAAAGAGACAATTCAACATGTAATAAAAGAAAATTCAATAAATAATTATGTTTAAGTGAAATTTTAAATTATGTTAGCTGATAGAAGGCCACAATTTAAATGTAATCAGTGTTCATAATGAATTAAACTGTGCAAATGCTGGAAATGGAAGTGAATAGCCAACTCCCCCAAATTTATTTTATGAGTATTTTGTATAATTACATGCATGCAATAGTGAACAAACAATAAAATTATAGATTTCAATTTTATTGATTTTTATTAAGCCTTATGAGATAAAAACATTGAGAAACTTCCTGAAGGAAGAATAGGTATATATTCCAAAATGCACACTAGATAACTATATCCGAAATAAAAATACCTATCCCTTAAAATGTCATCAGTAAAATAATTGTTGTGTATAAGATTCAGTGAAAAACCGTGTTTTTTTTTTCAAGCAATAGTTACTGTCATATTAAAAAAAGGAACATGAACCAGGATAATTTGGACAGCATCCTGCTTACTGCAAAATTATGTAAGCAAACAAATAGAGTTGAGTAAGATAGGTTGCAGAGTATCACCATTCCTATAGTTCCATATATAAGCAAGAACCATTGCACATAAAAACCTACACTACCATCTGAGAAATTATAATTAATAAGTGCCGACTTCAGAGGAAAAATGAAAACAAAATCTACATTTAAGATTTTTACCTTAAAACCGAGGCTACAACAACAGTCCAATATCGAAATTAATTCAACAATGATATATGATGTTCACGAGTATCTATAATGAAACAACGCGGATCCAAAAGTCAGTGCCAATGTAGGGAGGGCTACGTAACTGAAGGAAGTTTACCTGAATGCAAAGTAGAAGATCGCTCATCGTTCAATTGAACGCGCACCTTACCAAGGACAGGCGTTCTTGATGAAGGCTGTCTACCTGTGGTCGATGAAGATTCTGGTCCAAAAGTTGTCTCAACTGGGGCTCTCGGAAGCCTACGTCTCAACCAAAGATGTCTTAATGCTGCGGAAGGAGTTAAACGAGCTTCTGGATCCCATTCGAGACAACGCTTTATAAAATCTAAGAAAGTAGGATCGTCGCATCCTTTCAGAGCGGTTTTCAAGTCCTTGGATGCGGGCGGTCCTCTCAATTTACCTCTTCGACTTAATCCACCTCTAAGTGTTACTTGGCCATTGGGTAAAGTGGTGCAATTGCAATACCGTGGGATGCCTTTAGAACTAATAAAACTTTTGGCTCTTTTTGACTGGTCAATGAGTTTCTGTGGGGGCATTCCGAGTAACTCCATGATGCAGGCTAACTGATCTCCTTCGTCTTCTCCAGGAAGAAGCGGGAATCCTGTTAACAACTCTGCCAAAATACATCCAAGGGACCACATGTCAATTGGCATTCCATACTGCGCTCCAAGAATCACTTCTGGTGCCCTGTAGAATCTAGACTGGATATACGTGTAGACCCGGTTCCTTTCATAGCAAGATGAACCAAAATCGATAACCTGAAAACACAATTATTTATTATTACCTATTTAGGTTCTGCCAGTGAAAATGACTAACTTAAATCTCAATATTTCCTTATATGTATGTTTATATAAAACTCACTCTAATTTCCAAAGATTAAAAATATTCATTATATCAAAGTCACCCTAACTTCAAATTTTGGAAATATTCATCTTTCAAAGTCTAAGTTGCTTTAATGCTTTAATCCAAAATTTCTGACAAAACACACACACACACACACACATATATATATATATATATATATATATATATATATATATATATATATATATATATATATATATATATATATAATAGCCTTTATTCTCATAATCAATATATATAAAATGAGAAGAGAACACATCATAATACAACACATTATCTATAAGTGTTAACAACATAGTCACTCAAATTATATGATTCTAAATTCAACAAAAACTCAAAAAAATATATATATATATATATATATATATATATATATATATATATATATATATATATATATATATATATATATATATATATATATATATATATTAATTGACTGAATGGATATGGGAAGCGAGTTGAAGATTTTCATGCACCAGGGCATTTTTAAGGATTTTTCACTAGGTGGCCAAAAGAAAAATATCTCCTCAAACACCAAACCCCCACCCACCCAACGGATTTTCTACCGACATACATGCATGCGCGAGTCTGAAAACATTATATGTTAAGACGACTCGGAACCTACTGTAGTGTAAGAGAAACGCGTAGAATGCAAAAGAATATTTTTTTTTCGTAACGTCAATTTTGAGAAGACGCGTATTTTATTTGAAATCTTAATCAAGTTGATTTAAAGACCTCGACGAATCAAGATCAAAATAATGGAAATAATGACCTGAAGAGAGGAAGTACATATTTCACTGATAACTTTTTTCGACACATGTAAATTACAGGTGCCGAAAAAAGTTATCAGTGAAATATGAATCGGTGAATAACAGGCTGTAATTCACCGATAAAGCTAATTGTCTGTTCGTATGTGTTTAGGACGATTCCAAAAACGCTATAAAAGCGAATAACGACGATGGAGACAATTCTCCTCAATTTAAAGAGAATGAAATTATCGGTGAATATTTACGAATCTTCCTCATTGAAAAGAAATGTATTATAAGTATCACAAAAACTGTCATTCATTCGTTGATAAATTTCTTCGATTAGCACCAAAAGACTTCATTAGAATTAGCAAGTTATATATCTTTTGACATTTTGGGGGAAATCATGTATGTTCAGAAAATTTCTGACATTATTTCAGTTAGGTGTGCCATTTGGCCACGTTCGTATTACTTAAAAATTGCCCTATAATGCACATAAACTCGATATTATTTTTGCTGAGAGATTGTTTAAACAATGGATACAAGTAAGGTTGGGTGTGTCTAGTGCAGCTATTTGTTTTATACAGATTAAAGTAGTCATCGTTCTTTTGTATGAAAAGAAGCCATCTATATATGTCAGAGCAGTTACTGTCAGTAGTCTGTTCTTTTTAAATTATCCATGACATGACTCCCTGTATTTCATCTTCAACATCCTTTGGAGAGTTAGTTTTTGAATAATAAATATTCTATCTATATTAAAGCTAGACCCCAAAAGATAATATATATATATATATATATATATATATATATATATATATATATATATATATATATATATATATATATATATATATATATATATATATATATATATATATATATATATATATATATATATATATATATATAGATATAATAGTAATAACTTTCGAATAACAATAGAATTCCATAACTGGTAAATGAAATAGATAGATGATGAACACAATGCTATCATCCTTTAAAAAATTCTTCGAAAATTGAACAAAGAAAAATTCTTGTGATTAAGTTTCATCGAACGATGATCATAATTAATGTGCAAGATATATAAAATATGTCAACATGGTTCGTTATGCCATTATTACATGATTCATTTCTACTTTGAATAAGATAATGAAAATTCTACAAGGAAAAAAACAGGAATGCAGTACAATACTAAGTCAATGACATTTATCAACCATACCAAACAATAGAGTCTTCAGATGTCACTTTGGAAATGATATCAATGAACGGAATATTTTGCTATGAAAAAAAGAACAATGGTTAGACGAAACAATTCGAATTAATTTAGAGTATAAAAAAGTAGATAGATCAAGTTATGGAGTGAAATTAAAAGAGGAATTTCTCCTACCAAATTTTTTAACACCACATAGCTATGAATACGACAAAAAACAGATTTTTACTGACTATATATTAAAAAAAATACTTTGGAATCTTATAAAGATCATGTTGGTAAAACATGTTATAAGACCCCATTGAGATTGGCTGGAAGTAAGCAAAATGTTGATAATCTGATCAATTAATTTCAAAGATCAGTCAACAAGTCATAGGTCTATATATAATAAAATTGGTCAACATCATACACCTCTGTTATTTTAATTTGTTGTAAAATGAAATTAAAACAAGTTGCAGATGGAAGAATGTAAGAAAGAAGTCTATCACTTGCATCACCAAGTTATATATAAAAAATATCAGATTTCACAATGAGTATTACATCAGCAGAAATGTTCACTACGAACAAATCTTTGAAAGAAGACAAAAAATTCACTAGTTTAGATGAAAGTAATGTTAAAAAGAAACAACCAAAATTTTGGTGATACAGACATACCACATAGATGAGCTAGCAAAAAGATTAAGTAAAATAGGGTATGGGTAAGAACTCTTAGATATTTTATATCATTTATCTCCACAGATAAAACTATAATATTGGAGCATACAATTATCCAACAAGAATTCTGAACTTACACTTCCCAAAACACAGATTAAGTTTGAGAGGAAAAAATCAACCAAAATTAAAATTAGGACAATTTTTACAGCATTTAAAAAGAAAATAAAGGAAATGCTAATTCAGTTAGAAACATATTCATTATCTGAGTATTTTTGGAGAAGTACTACCATTGTCGCATTGGCTGTCACGGAGCACTGGAAGACGGAAGACCAATTGAAATGCTACAACTTGGTTAACTATGAGTTGGCCTCCTGCTACTGTCAACAAGAAAACCTGCATGGTGGCTTCGCAATATATATTCGTAATGGAAAAACTTGGAAAGTAAGGTCTAATCTGAGTCAGTTTTCTGAGATTTTTGTATTCGAATGTGCGGCTATAAAATTTTCAATAAATAATATGAAGTTAGTTGTTCTGTCTGTGTACAGAACTCCTACTTCAGATGTAAATGTTTTTTTAGCAAAATTGGAAATTAGTTTAAGTATATTAGCAGCTGAAGATGTCTTATTGTTCTTGGCGGGTGATTTTAACATCGATATAATGCATAGTAATCATGTTTCAGTGAACTTCCTTTCCCTTTTGGCCTCTTTTAATGTTACCCCCAGCATATTTGAATCTACCAGAATAGCAGGATCAGCTAAATCTTCTGTAATTCTACACACTCATTTATCTGACCACACAGGCCAGAAGTTGACTTTTAGTATGCCCTGGAAAAAGCCTTGTAATATTATTACTCGTAGAGTCTTTAGCTCTGAGGGGAAGCGGCACTTTAGCCGGCTCCTTTCAGAAGAAAGTTGGCAGAGTGTCTTTGGTGCAGACGAGGCTGATATAGATTGTCAGCGGAAAAGATTTACGAATATATTTCTTTCTGTCTTTAAATTTTGTTTTCCAGTAAAAAATATACGTCCAACTACTAAGGATAAACATTACTACAATTCTCCTGCAGTATTGGAGGTCAGACGAGAGCTGGATGTCCTCTTGGTACTGGGCGGGGCTGATGAGAGGTATAAGAGTGCATATAATAAATGTAAGTATAGATATAACATTGTTCTACAGGAGTCTAAAAAGCAATATTATGCCAACAAAATTCTAAATAGCGACAATAGGTCAAAATGCACTTGGCAGGTTGTTAATGAACTAAAGGGTAAAAACCAGAACCAACAAAAGGACTTTGGCATTCCAGGTGACCCACATCTTGACAGTAACAATGTGTACCAGTTTATGGTTGAGGCAGCTCCAAGTCTTGTGAATAAGTTGTCTAAAAATAATTTAGCACATAACATAATAAAAACTTCAAATTCAAATTATATGTTTCTGACTCCAGTAACTGTCTATGAGGTCCTGAAAATAATTCAAAAACTAAAAAATTAAAAAAGTTCAGGATTTGACGAGGTTTCTGTCAATCTCCTTAAGTGCTGTGCTGAACAAATAGCTATTCCTCTCTGTTACATAATAAATAATTCTTTTAAAGAAGGTTTTTTTCCAACAAATCTCAAATTAGCTGTTGTCAAGCCCTTATACAAAAAAGGAGATCCAACTATGCCTGAGTCGTATAGGCCCATTAGCCTTCTTTCATCCTTTTCAAAAATATTTGAGAAGGCGATGTGTCTCCGTTTAATTGAGTTTTTTCATAACTTTAAATTAATTAGTGAGAGGCAACACGGCTTTTTAGCAGGCAGGTCTATAAACAGTGCAGTATTTAATTTTGTAAATGAGATTTTAGATCATATTGAGAATAAAAAGGTAGCCATGGGTGCATTCTTGGACCTCTCAAAGGCTTTTGACTGCTTGAATCATGACATTTTAATAAAAAAACTGGAGTTATATGGAGTTAGAGGCTCGCCACTGAAGTGGATAGAATCATACTTGAAGGGACGCACGGAGAGATGGCTGTGGCTACTGCTCAGAGGATCGACCTTTGCTTTTGGGTGTTCCACAGGGTAGTGTTTTGGGGCCATTTCTGTTTGTTTGTTACATAAACGACTTAAGTGATGCTGTGGCACACGAGAATAGATCACTTGTGAACTTTGCTGATGATACTAGCATTTTGGTTGGGGAAACAACTGTGGAAGGGACCCTGGATGCTTGTAGAGATTCTCTGATCATAGTACTAGTTCTCTTAACTATAATATACCCCCTCATAGGCTGACTCTCTTCAAGCATGGTCCCCTTTATTCGTGCATTAGGTATTATGGTTGCCTTCCATTATCAATGAGACAAATTGAAACGGCTGTAGCTTTTAAAAAAAGTGTTAGAAAGTTCCTTATCGAATTGGAACCTTATACTGTTGCCGACCTTTTATCCTTGTAAACGTTTTGTTTTATGTATACAATTCTGATGTTAAATTTGTTTAAATGTGTACAAGTTTGTTTTTAATTTTAGCCATTTTAGTTTTGATCAATGTTTTGATGTATCTAGTGTTTTAAAATCTATTAAGTTTTATAATCTATTAATTTTTAGTGTTAAGTGTCTGGTTTTGAATTGATTTTATTGTACCTACCTATTTGACGCCATTTGTTAAATACTGTGTAAATTCTTTGTATTTTGCTATGTATTTTTTGAAATATAGATATTTCGACTTTGACTTGAAGGAATCAATATTATGAATTACTGTGAAGGGTTGATGAATGTCCTAAGTTCTATTTTGTTTGACACTATTTTATTCTATTATATGATTATTATTATATATTTATTATTATTATATGAGGGTACAATTACAGTATGAAATAAATTCTGGAAATTTTTACTACAAATGGTTTGATAAACTTCAATGTTTTTTTATGTATTCTATAATATTATCTCATTCTCATCTCAAAATATTAACAGCCAAAAGTTAATTTAAAAAATATAATATAAACTCTTTACTCTACTAATGTTAACTTAGAACATGCACATGATAGGTACACATTATTAGAAAAAACATATAAAGGAATCCATCGTAAAATAAAACTGCCGAATGATTCTCAAGATGCCCTTCATTTTAAGAAAAAAATAATCACTTTTTGCCAAAAATATACAAGATATTAAAATGCATCACAACTATCAAAATCTTATGAATTATAAGGTAATGTCATACAATTTCACATCCATAGATTCTTTGACAGAATACTCATACTCACAACAGCAATAATATTGTATGTCATTGTTTTTAATAAAGCAGAGCAAGTTAAAGTTGTACAACCAAAGCGGTGTTAAAAGTTTAGTACTATAAAAATAGGTCTGCAGTGATTTGCTAAAAACGTCATATGTTATCTGTAATATAGCTACCCATGACAAAAACACTCCTTCCACTTAAAGGAGTTGAACTCAGAATCTGACGAACCTCAGCTATATTATACTTACAGGAAAGTTTGTAGTCAATGGGTGCAAAGAAAGACAAGCCCAAAATCAATTTTCTTGCTCATGTCATTTTGCCTCGTGAATTACTATTATTTGTGTGCGATTTTTTAGAAATTATAGAGCAAACGAATAGGCTAGTCCCTTGTAAATATAAATAAATTTGGCGGTCAAAAAGCATCATAGTTCATAAAACAAATCTGAAAATCTTTTGAGATGTTAAATCTGTACAAAATATTAATAAGATGGACACAATAGGATCTTTGCTATTTAATTTCGCAAAAACTATTCTATAAATAATAAGCCACATAACATCTAGTGCAGTTAACATAAGGACAAATGCGCATGTACATTGTTTTTTCACTAGTTTTAAAGTACATATATCACAGCAAAATATTTTCGCTTTCATTACTCTTCAATTTTTTGCTTTATAATTGTATAATTTCTGAATGGATTATATTATATATTTCCAAATGATGCTGAAATAATTTAGTTCATGTATAATAAAAAGAGATACATGCCTTTGAATAATATTATTTTTCAAAGATCAATTAGGGTTTTCTAATATTAATTTCAAAAGGCCCTAAAGAAAATCTAAAAAATAGTTAGCAAGAGTGGAATATGAATTCTGTAAGTAGTTGTGATGTTAATCTTATCTCATCAAAATAAAATAATTACATGGTTTTTCAAGAGTTAGAGGAATCTTAAACAGCTTATTTTCAGTATATTAGATTTGAATTATGTGAAACCTTCTATAAATGGCAAATCCATTAGATTCATGTCCTTTAAAGAGGCCATCAAAAATATTTTATTGAATGCCAGGATACATTTTTTTTTACTATAAAATAATCTACTCCCGGATGACACAAATTTACGTACGTAGCAGCCTATGTACTGAAATACCTTCAATGTAAATGGTAGACATAGCCACAGCTTATGAGAATTTTGGTAGATAATACTTCTAAAAGAGACGATACCAATTAAATTACATTATGAAGGAAAGCCGTGAAATAACGATTCAAACAAAGCTTTTTATATCAGTATCCCCCAAAAATAAGATCACCATTGAGCCAACTCTGTGCGAGATAGCAGAACGTGAGAAACGAGCTTCAAATACACTCATTTTTGGTGTAAAAGAGGAACCACAAGCTGTAAACAAAGCAGAAGCAGACCTTAATAAAGCTAGAAGCATAATCAAAAGTCACAAGAATGACACCCAAGACCCAAGTATTAAGGTAGTACGGCTGGGTAAACCAGCAGAAGGTACAATTAGGCCCTTGCGGGTTATATGTTTCACAATAAACGAGGCTAGGCAAATACTTTACAAATAATAACAGATGCTAATGGCAAACTGAAAAGTTTGCCATTAGCATCTGAAGAAGGTAAAGTTCCACCGAAACGTGCGTCATGCGTTATTTTTTATAATAAATGTGTAAATTGTTATTTTTAACCATTGTTTTAATATGTTTATTAATTTACACCAAGTATCGGCCCAATCAATCCAAAAATACTTTACATTAAAAACAATTTAAAAAACGAAGATAACATTTATATTAAATCAGACCAGACACCTTTACAGAGAGAGTACTTACAAAATATACTAAAAGAGCTCGAAGAGCGCAAAAATAAAGGTGAATCCAACCTAAAGGTGAAATACTTTAATAATATACCAAAAATTATCTCCACCCAGGATCTGACGCAGCCAAAAAACTAATCAATACCACACTTATTGAAATCTCATTCTGGTATAGTAACCTGTGCTCCATGACAAACAAACTTGACGAGCTAAAAATCAATATCCAAATGGCGGCGAATTTGGTCTATAGATACAAATTACCAAAATTTTTGTGTTCCCAAGATTAATCTGACTAGCACAACATTCTATAATCCGTGGTACACTTACAGAATTTACATCATCCCTTCTGGTACATGTGTAAGCATTTTTGCAAAAAATTGCACTTCCACCATGCCTACCCTGTTGACGGCAAAAACTGGTTGCCAAGTTATAACCTTGCATTAAGTATGAATCAAGCTCCTCTTGGCTTTTCCAGTGTTCAGTAACCATCAATATATCCAAATTATATTCTTGTGTGAAGAGTTCTAAGGTATTCTGACAGTTTCCGATTGATTGAATGTTCAGGTGTGCAATAGTAAAGAGTTTTTTATTTCCCTTAGTATTTACTCGTGAAGGTTTTTGCTTAGATTTGCAAGATATATCAAGCAATTTAACATTTTGGTGAAGAGATGAGCAATTTACATTCGATCTATAATCTGCATCTTTACCAATTATCTCATATATAAACTTGAGCATTACGGAGTCAGGAGAAAGCTGCTACAAATTATCCACAGTTTTTTGTCTGGTCAAACTTATCGGGTTCGAGAGGGAGGGGCACTTTCGGGGGAGTATGAGGTATGCAGCGGTGTGCCCCAGGGATCTGTGTTGGGGCCTTTGTTGTTTATAGTGTACCTTAGTGACCTCTATCATGAGCTTAACACCGGCTACTCCTTATACGCAGATGATACTAACATCTACTGTAATCCATTGCTGCAACACATACAGCTACAGAATGATCTAACAGCTATCAAAAGGTGGACCCAGGACTGGAAAATGCCCTTGAATGATGCTAAATGTACTGTTCTCCACATCGGCCGAACAAATCCTAAAAATACATACCACCTTGATCAAGCTCAAATCACTGTTGTAAATAGTCAAAAAGATCTAGGAGTAACAATTACTGAAGACCTTAAGTGGGAACTGCATATATCACAAATTACGAAGAAAGCAAATATATTAATATATGTCATTCAAAAAGCATTTAAGGATCATTCAAGGGATATGTTATTGAAGCTGTATAGGTCTTATGTTAGACCAAAACTGGAATATGCCCATAGTGTATGGAGCCCATACTATGTTAAGGATATCGAACTGCTGGAGAGGGTGCAAAGAAAGTTTACAAGACTTCCATTGGAGCTGCATGATATGGCTTATGAGAACCGCTTAAAAGCCCTAAGCCTTACAACACTGCGAGATCGTAGGATAAGAGGGGTTCTAATTGAAACCTACAAGATTCTTAACCATCACTACAGCTGTAATTTAAACATCTTTCTTAGAAATCGATTTACCATCCTAAGAGGACACAATAAGAAGCTGGGAAAAGAGAAGTGCAATAAATTGCTAAGGAAAAACTTTCTGTCAAACCGTGTAGTTTACTATTGGAACAGTTTATCAGATGAAACCGTGAATTCTAATAACAAAAACCAATTTAAGAACAGACTGGACATGGAAATGAGAGTCTGGGCAGATACATTTGTGCACTACCCTGTGTGATAATTTTGTAGTACCTACTGTGATAAGAACATGCCAAATGGTAACAAATCTGTGATAAAACTAAAAAATGTGATACTTGTTATAAAAGATTCATTAGTCTCATCGGGCCCTTCAATGGGAGTTCCCGCTTACTACTGAAATGAATAATAATAATAATATATTGTAATAGTAATTCAATACTACCATTCTATTTATTTTGAATTGCTTTTTTAATAGAATCTCTTGAAATAATACATTCTATTTTTAATCACAAGTCAAGAAGATTTTATATTGTTACTTTTAATTACTACTGCTTTTTGACATTGAATATATGATGATACTAAATGTAAGCGGGTTTTAGAACAAGTCTCATTAATTATCCAAGTTTAGTGATTTTTATGAGAAGTATTGATATTTGTAATATTAACACTTAGCCCAACTTTCACAAATATATATAAAATGAAAATCGACATCATGTGTTGTTCACAACTGGGTATTTATTTTTATGGGAAATACATCATGAAATAACACTTATGTGAATGCCACCTTCCATGTAACTGTGTAACTTATTGCATAATAAATATTAGTATTATTATTAATCTCTGTTATATAAAACAGGTTGGAACGTTAAGAAGCATGTACTCTCTTATTGCCGGAACAGATGAAGCCAACCCTGGTGGAATACTGCTGCATTATCTATTTTAATAATCTCAACAAGGAATTTCAGGAAAGCATGCAGTTGCTTCAAACTGCATGCATGTGATTTGTATGCTGCATTAATAAATTTGATCACATAACTCGATGGTATGCTAAATGCAAAACATTGAAGTTTGATAACAAACTGATATATCAGTTTGGATTGTTTGTGTACAAAATTTTGAAAACTAAGTGCCCGGCATATCTTCACAGCTATATAATTCCAAGAAAGGACTCACACAGTCTACATCTCAGGAATGTAACCCGATTCCATATATCTGAACATTATAGACGGAAATTTAGAAAGTGCCCGGCATATCTTCACAGCTATATAATTCCAAGAAAGGACTCACACAGTCTACATCTCAGGAATGTAACCCGATTCCATATATCTGAACATTATAGACGGAAATTTAGAAAATCATTTGCATTATTATCTGTACAATTGTTAAATAGTGATGCTTTCCATCTAATAGAGAACTCTTCTTTGAATATTTTCAAAATATGATATAAGGAATAGCTATTCAATCGAGTATTCAATTTACTGTAGATTTTAAAATTGTTAATTGTCTTTACTATTAATAATGGTGTCATGGAAGAACAGTTGTGTAAATGTGTTTTAGATAAAAATAGATGAACAAGTATATAAATAAATATATATATATATATATATATATATATATATATATATATATATATATATATATATATATATATATATATATATATATATATATATATATATATATATATATATATATATATATATATATATAAATCCTTTTAGTACTTTTGTATATGTTATGGGAGATACAATTCAAAAGCTTCCATTATCTGTGAAACAGTTTTACTTCATATCACAAAAATTACTTAGAATGACTATAACCCAGAGGTATTTTAATCATACACCAAGTTGAAACTAAAAGTAAAATGAATATTATATAAAGAAAATTAAACTCACCTTTAAGCCACTTCTTCCTTGTTGTTTGAGCAAAACATTTTCAGGCTTCATGTCACAATGTATTATTTTATTTTTGTTCAATGCATCTAGACATTGAAGAAGAGAATGACTGAATTTTCGCACTAACTGCAAACTAAACCCTTGGAATTTATTTTTCTTAATGAGTTCATATAAATTAATCGACAGAAGCTCAAAGGTTATACACATATGACTTCTAAATGTGAAAGAATTTAGCATGTGTATAATATTCATAGTATTATCTTTATCTTGTTTACGTAGATGGTCCAGAATTCGCACTTCCTCCAAAGCTTGTCGATGGAAACGTTTTTCATTTCTAACCATTTTGAGAGCAACATGAATGTGGCATTTGTGGTCATAAGCTTTGACTACTTGTCCAAAAGATCCTTTTCCAATAACTTTTAATACTTCATATCTATAACCTACATGATCATGGGGAATATGTATGTATGAACCTTGATCATTATCATATTCACAGTTGTTAAGTGTGCCAATAATACCTGATCGTTTTTTTGCATTGGCTCCAATGAAATAAATTTGGGGATAATTGAATATCTCCACATGTTCATATGGAGTCAACTTATTCATATACAATTTCATCACTTGATCTGGAGTAGCTACCATAGTCTTTGGTTTGTCTGGCGGTGTAGGAGCTGAAGGTAATGGTGGAATAGTCGATCCACTCTGTTTTCTTTCTCTTTGTTCAATTACAGCACTGGGTACTGTCTTGATTACACGCATACATTGCAGAGCTTGCAATTCTGGTAGTCCTGTAGAAGCACTATTTGAAGAGGTTGTACTGGTACATGTTGTTGGAGGACTTTGTTCTTTCAAAGGAACCATTTTCAAAGGGGGTATTGCACCCCCTTCTTGAATATATGAATGGGACACAGGATATAATTGAGGAGCTCTGGTCATTGGCATTTTAACGGAGTTAACAACAGCTGCACTAGACATTTCTCAAACATATCGCATAACCAAAAGTTGATGGTGATATCTTTCAAAACAATAGCACGTACGATGAGAGCCACCACTGTGTACTAGAATAAAATAATCACTCTAACTTTGTGCTTTCTACAAAATATATCACTTTCGATTTTGTAGGAATGAACTTAATATCCCGGTTCTTAATAATTTTTAATTTGATCATGATTGTCACTAAAACAAAGGGATTTTGGTTATTGTACAGCTATATTTTCCATCAGCCAATTGTCAACTGTCAAGCAATCACCACAAATGGAATTTCTAATTTGGTCTACCACTACCACACCACAGAAAAGTCCAAAGCTACAAGAAATATGCGTCACCAGCTTGTGGGGGTAACAAGAACATAATTCTCTGGTCGTTAACCCATCTCTATTACTATTTTCATTCTTCTTTGTCGGCCGCAGCACAGAATATATAGCCAGGCTACTATAACTAGAGTTTGTAATATCTCCAAATTATATGTAAAACATGTTTTAGTCGTTCAAAACAAAATTATATATATATATATATATATATATATATATATATATATATATATATATATATATATATATATATATATATATATTTATATATTTATATATATATATATAAATATATATATTCACCTTTTACCCGACCTGAAAGTTTTTCAGAGATTCACTCATGTCTTAAGTAAATCACTGCTAGCATACTTATATTTTGGGTCTGTAAAAACCTCATAAAATTTTCCCACCACGTCTCTTTTCCATAAATCACCTGATCACACCCATCCACGAGCATTTCTTTATACAAGTGTATCCTCTATTCTGACTAAAGGAGTTTTCCTCCATAACTCAAGCAGTCCGCGTACCTCACATATTCTCGAGAAAGGAGTGCAATATGTAAACTTTCCGCTCCAAATTTTTAATGATATCGTTGGCACCGACAACATTTAGAAGGGCGATTTATATATAAGATATCTATGGCGGGCTACACACGGACGTCGATGTCTTGATACATCGACGTGCATCCAAAAACGTGCAACCTGATTTCGTACACACGTACGTACAAAACTATAGTTTTATCCAGTCTGCCAAACTGTTTAGAAAGATATCTGAGGAAGATACCCCTACACACGGGCGTCGATGTCTTGATACATCAACGTGCATCCAAGAACGTACAATCAATAACGTTAAATCGCATCCACACGTTCACACCTGTACGTGTTCGTTGCAATGCGCATCCAAAAATTCAAGCGATTCAGAAAACCTCAATGCGGCGTTCATCCGGGTTGTGCATCCAAAAACGCGGGTATTTTTGCATCCACATTAACGTTATTGGTTGCACGTTCTTGGATGCACGTTGATGTATGAAGACAACGACGTCCGTGTGTAGGGGCTTTTTAAGATGAACGCATAGTAAATTTTGATGAATTATATGCATTCTAATAAGAAAGACATTCGAATATCTATGCCTGTTCTATGGTTAACGGTCAAGCATAGTGTACAAAATGAGGCTGAAACTGTAGATTTACCTAACAAAACATTCGGAATAAATTCCGAATTAATGATAATTTAAATTCTACAGAAAAAGCTGCTAGTAAATCAACAGTTCAATAGTTTTAGGAAAAACATGTCGCTACCTTTCCATTAATTCATACTAACTGGAAACACGAAGAAAGAGATTATTCTACACTAGATAATAGTTGCCATTGACTTTCTCTTTCATATTACATAAAAACAAAATTCTAAATTTTTGGCATCCAATCTATCAACAACACATTACAATTGATCAGGTAATTCGAGAAAAGGCTTATGTGTGACAGGAAATAAGAAAATTCTTCTGGTTTACAACTGATTGTATTGATGAATAAAAATGTACAGTATAACAATAATCTCGAAAATAATAAAATACCTTACTAGGAAACATAGAACGTTTTCTTCAACAATATATTCAAGCTTTGTGTAATTGACCTTAGGCCCAACAAAATGATAAAATTCAGCTTCTCTTTTCGAGAAAATTCAACAGACTTAAAACAAAATGTTCAACTATGAATAAAAGTACCAATTGCTTGGTTGAATTTTTTCCATTTTAGTCCACATTAGCATTGTCGCATGTCTAAGTCTACAACTACAATTTATAGTTCTAAAAATTACCTATCAGTCAACAAATTGTTATACTACGACTAGAAAATTATAATGTCTTATTAATTTCTATCTAAATAAGTACTTATTCATAATTTCCAGAATTTATCTGTTTATTATCAATTATGATGGAGTCAGTTTTCATTGCACTTTTTAGTCCGTTAATAAATTTATTGTTAATTATTATTAGGCTAAAACAAATTTGGCACTGGGAAATGGAAGATCGGATTATGAAAGAATTATGTAAATGAACGTAAATATGTGAGTAAAATACGCATATTCAATTTCCTGAATGAAAACATACATTTGCAGAAACGACTTTTCAATTAATTGATCCTCAATTCACTAGATTGTATCTCCTAACGAAAAAATAATCCTAACCTGTGATTGATGGTGGAGAAAGATTGATCTGTTTGGCGTTATAATTAATTGAATTATAACTAGGCATTCATATATTTCAGTTATTGGCTAACGAAATATTTCACTAAGATACATAACCAGAATAATGTGTATTGTTATCTTCACCAAAAGATTTAAGATATTTTCTTAGACATGATGCTGCAGGATTATCTGCTACTGTCTATAAGGTTCGGATTTTTCTATCTTACATGTATTTTTCTACAGAGTACATAAACTATGAAATCTGATATCAGTGGACTTATCATATCTGAACCATAATAATTGGATACCCTCGTATATGTACAGAAAAACATTACAAAATTTCTGCGAGGACCTTGAACTTGAACACATTTGAGGTTATGTTCAATTATTTTATATTGACCTGGGCTGAACATTTATATATTCAGAGAATCATTAAACCGATCTTCCATTCTCTTACATCTAAAACATTATGATGAGAAAACTGAAGATCTATTTTTGCCTTTTATGTCATGGTTATAACTTTAAGTACCTACGAATTTTTATGAGAATTAATTAATCACGGTAGGTACTGGTTCTATAAATAATAATCACGATGAACGACTAAACTACGTACCAAAATTCAACAGGAACAATAAATAAAATCTCTACATCATTCTATAAATCGGAAATGAAAATTACCTTATTACACTATACTATAATAAATGGTTACATTCCAACAAGTAGGGTAAAATGAATGAAGTCTAATGCATGGAACTAATGTGCTAGGTCAATGAACTCATATTTTGTATATGTGATATAACATTTGAATATCGGTCACTTGGAAGAAAAATTCATCATAATGAATAACAATCGATTAAAATTAGAGAAAAATAATGAACACTGTTAATTTTCGTTTCTGTATTTAAGTGAATTGCATTGGCAAATTATTTCGCTTGAAGCATTCATCCAAAATAATGGAAATTTATTGAGAGAACATTATTATAGAACGCTTTCTGAATAAAGTTGCTTCAATAGATCACATTTGGAATTATTCCCATAAATTATTCTTATATTCATGTTCATTTCTCGAAAGTGATGTTTATTTCTCGAAATACGCAAACCTTATGATATGCAAAAATATAGTTACATTTTTTTAATACTAATCAACTTAACCCTGAATTTCTCCTTATAAACATGGAGGACAATGTTTTGGGCTTCTATACGCTTGCTTCAATGACGCTGACTGATCCTCCAAGCTCTTTTTCAAATTTGCAATTGTATTAATCAATACTTGATGACGCAAGCTTTCAGCACTATTTCTGTGTCGAAAAGAGAGGTCATCTGAAAGAATAAATAATCCATTCAAAGAGCAGTATGATACGAAATTTCTTAAGCTACGAATAACAAGATCATAAATATTTTCGATAAAAAAATGATACGCCATTGCGTTTTTTCAAAAGAAGAAATTATTTTTGTTAATGGCGATACATTGTGTATTTTAACAGATTCCAAGAAACAAAAAGTGAAGAATCTATATCTGTAAAAAGTCCCATATCTGATATAATCTATATAAAATTACAGAATTTGTTTTCCTTGTATGTTAGTACTTTATGAATACGTATAAGTAGCTAAATGTTCTTTTTTTTTACTTAAAAACATTTCAAAATACTATAAAACCTCAAGAGATCCTTTTTATTATTACGGTCCTATGTTTATATTCATCATATGATCATGCACATATTATATATATATATATATATATATATATATATATATATATATATATATATTATATATATATATATATATATATATATATATTTATATATATATATATATAGATATATATATATATATATATATATATATATATATATATATATATATATATATATATATATATATATGAAAAACTTGGTTCACGGAATGAACCGCGTAAAAGATTTGAAAAATCTCGACGTTTCGGCTCCTTTTGCGAAGCCATCTTCAGGAGAAGTAAAAGGGAAATAATTCAGAATCGTGGCCTCAATCTGCCTACTCCACGAATCGAATTAGGAGGAATCGGAAACAATATATATATATATATATATATATATATATATATATATATATATATATATATATATATATATATATATATATATATATATATATATATATATATATATATATATATATATATATATATATATATATATATATATATATATATATATATATATATATATATATATATATATATATATATATATATATATATATATATATATATATATATATATATATACAGTTCCGTCTCTTCCATAAGGGCACCCGGGGCACGTGCCCAGGGCCCCGGCTCAAGAGGGGCCCCAATTACCGACTTCGTCATTTACAAAAAATCTGGGCAACCGAACCAGTTTTTTAAAGTTTTTTCTAAACTAAAATTATCTAGCGGTCACGTTAGCGGTATCTGTAGCTAGGGTTATGTTCAGATTTACCTACCCACCGAGTTGTCCAATTTTCTATGCAGAATCTATGAAAATCGGTCTCTGCGCAGAAAACTAGTTAACCGTAACAATTTTTTAGTTACAAGCAGGATTGGAAGCATATAAGTCTGATGGAGCATGAGAACAGTTCACAGCACAGGCAATCAATGATGAATTATATCGCACGAAACAAAACTACTGATGGGCAAGTTGATAGTGAGTTGCTTTCCCAATATGATGCACAGGTTGATTATTGGAAGAACGTACTTGAAAGGATCGTCGCAGTCGTGAAATTTTTGGCTTCTAGGGGACTTAGATTTCAGGATGATAGGGAAATTTTGGGGTCTCAAAATAGCGGGAATTATTTGGGAAACTTAGAACTACTCAGTTAGTTTGACCTTTTTCTCGCTGATCATATGAAAAAGTACGGAAATCGCGGAAAAGGGAGAAAATTTTGACAGAGTGCCTAGGTGCAAATAAAGTTCTGAAGTCTCTCTCCGAAACCAGATGGTCTACACGAGTTAATGCTCCTAATGCTTTTCAAAATGGTTATAATCATATTTCCGAAGCTTTAACAACAATTTCCAGAAATACCGATCAACCAGGAGAAACCAGAAAGAAAGCTCAAAGCATTGCCAAAAAAATGGAAAAATTGTAGACCAATCTCCTAACAGAGATATGGAATGATGTTCTGTGAATCATCAATAAAGCAAGCCTAAGATTACAGAGCAGTACCATGACATTGGACGTTGCAAAAAAAGTTTTTGCCTTTCTTGCCGATTATATCAGTAGCGTACGCAGTAATTTCGATCAGTACGAATCGGGTGCCAAAGAAAAAAATCCAAATGCTGACTATAAAGATAATTCTCAAGGAAACGGAATTCGCAGCAGACGCATTTCTTTTTTGGAAGGACCATCAGAGACTGTACAGTTGAGTGGCATAGAAAAATTTAGTACAGAAACATTTCTTCCTATAATCGACACATTGAATCCTCTTTTAAAGCAACGTTCGGAATCATATACCTAAGGATGTTGACAAACGTTTCAGATTTTTTCTCAAATCAAAATGTTTTCATTTAAGGCAGTTCTTGAAAAACCTAGTAAATGAATCGGCGGACTATAGTATCTCACCCCTACATACTCTAATCTAAGCAGATAAATTAGAAGAAATTTTTCCGAATGTGGAAGTCGCTACAAGGATACTTCTTTGCTTGATGGACACCAATTGTAGTGGAGCGCGCTCATTTTCACGGCTTAAAAGAATCAAAAATGAATTACGAACGACTATGCTACAAGAACGTCTTACCAATTTGTCAATCATGTGCATAGAAAGTGATATCCTTCAAGAATTAGACTTTGAGGACATACCTAATAGAAGATTTTGCACAACAAAAATCCAGGAATAAACCATCATCATATAAACTTACGTACAATTCTCAGAATAGTCAACAGTTTACTTAGGTACAATCGATTTGTATGAAGCTAGCCATAATAACCAATAAAATCACTAAATAAAGATACAATATTATCCTTCACATGTTTTTCTATCTCCTAAAAGAGCCCAAAACTCTCCGTGTGCCCAAGGGCCCCGAGATGGTCTAAGACGGCCTTGTATATATATATATATATATATATATATATATATATATATATATATATATATATATATTATAAATATTATATATATATATATATATATATATATATATATATATATATATATATATATATATATATATATATATATATATATATATATATATATATATATATATACTATTGGGAAATCTGTTGTTGGTAGATACTGAATCAGGATATTAACAAAAAAACATACAATAAAAAATATAAATAATAAAACAAAGAAACACATACAAAGCTAACATGAAAGATATATAATATATATATATATATATATATATATATATATATATATATATATATATATATATATATATATATATATATATATATATATATATATATATATATATATATATATATATTATATATATCTACCAACATCAGATTTCCCAATAGTATTTAATTTTGAAACTATAAAGAACCTATCATCTTTCAATAATACTCAGAATTATTAACTTAGTAAATTTCGGATATATATTTTCACCCATCAGCTGAAATGTGATAATGGTTATAAAAATCATATTTACTTACTGTAATTGTTTGGTTGAAGTATAACATTTTTATTGGTGGATGCGTAAACCTTTCTTTTTACTGGTTCACTTTGAGGAGGTGCTCTTAGTCTAGGTCTCTCATCTTCGGAACTCGATGTCATGATTTCTCTTTTAGCCCTACTTGATTTTCGTTTATGTTTTGGACTCCGATGATGGGAAGGCCGCTCTGGAGGTATTCTGAAAGCATGAGTGGATCTTGGAAGTATGGTGCTTTGGACACCAGCTGGAATATTCCCCGAAATGCTCGGTCTTGTTACAAGTCGAAGTGACGTTATATTAGTGGACGGAACGTCTCCAACTCTAGCAGTTTTGGGGCACTCAGCACTTCTTAAGAGTTCCACTCGTTTATTCGCAGGTCCAGGAAGTCTTCTTGGGGACAACCCTTCTGTTTTAATATTTCGTAGTATATGCTCGGCTTCTACGATGAGCTCTTCGTATTTCAAATCAGCTTCTGCATCTTTCTTATCAATTGATGTTATAGGATCACGACATAAATTAACAGAGTTAGATCTTCTGGATAGTTTTGAATCCATTGCTAGTTTTGAGATGGGGAGTTGGCGTATTCGTCGAGAAAACAATGGAGTTGCTCCGACACTTCTAGAACCATCACATTTGATGTAGGGATTAGGCAATTTCTCAGTTACAGGATTCGATATTACACGTTTCTTATGTGAACTCAACTTGTGCCTTGATTTTCTGTTAGTTTTTCTTCTAGAAACTTTTCGTTTTTCTTGGAAATTGAAATAGGAACAATGTCCTGTGTTCCTATTTTCACTTGAATTTGTTTCAGTGAAAGAACCATCATCGATATAGTACATATCTCCTTCTTGTGGTTCCAGTTCATCTCCTCCATCTTGACCAGTATCAATATCTGTGTCAAGGTCAGTTGGCTCACTATCACTAAGAATATCTGTCTCCTTTTCGTATACGTAACTTTCATCATACTTTCCCATCATCTCATTGAGGGTGCAGTCATCTTCACTTCCGTCTAGGTATGTTTCTGCCCCGCTCAAGGAAGAGCAAGATGAAGATGGTAAAGACTTTCTTCTTAATCTGGGACTTGCGGATACACATTGACTTCTAGAAACAATTAGAAGTATTGTATGAGGAACATGTAAAATTGCTGAGTTCCAAAAATGAAACTTTCTGAATGTTATATATATATATATATATATATATATATATATATATATATATATATATATATATATATATATATATATTTATATATATATAAATATATATATATATATATACATATATTTATATATATATATATATATATATATATATATATATATATATATATATATATATATATATATATATATATATATATATATATATATATATATATATATATATATATATATATATATATATATATATATATATATATATATACATATATTTATTTTTTTTGGTTCTTTTTGTTTTAACAGTATTACCAAGAACCTTAGAGTAATCGGATATGTACGTACCTATTATTTCAGTAATACTATTTATTATGATGAATTGAATAAACATTTGGCTTTATGTTCCACGATATAAAATATAATAACAATTTTTCATAATGTTTTGGGTTATACATGCATTATCAAGACATTTTTTGATAATTGATTGGTTGGGTATATCTTGAAATATTCAGCCAAGTATTTATTTTATTTGTAATAATTAATCATGTTTCACCAAGTGATTAGCTGAAATTCAGTATCAATTACTACTATTTATACTTACGAGCTCGTAAAAAATTTAGGTTCAGAAAATCCCGTGGTGCATGAATTTAGCCACGGCCGATTTATTGTATGAGTAGTGGTTGGAAGCCATGGGTTGGTCCTAATTCTGTTCCTTTGTCTTGGAGACGCCACTTCAACCACCTAATAGCGCCGTCCAAAATTCATCAATGTATTGAATGAGGAAAAAACGAAACATGTACATATTTAAGATAGATATGTCATTTACCGTATTTGTCGCAGGTCTGTTGTTTTCTGGAAGTGGTGAAGTATTCTTCTGCTGGATAGAAGGAGTGATATCACATTGGGGTTTTTGCAGTTTCACTTCCGGCCTTGTTTTTGCTTCAGGGTAGTATTCAGGTTGTGCTCCTGGAGATGTACCATCCGTGGAATAACCAGTGGAGTAAGCTGATTCTGGGGATGACAGATTTGCAACGGAGTATCTGCAGCTTGAAGGCTCCTTGTGTAAAGGTCCATTGTTGGATAGCTCGCTTTCTATTTTTTGAGCGCACTGCAGAGAAATGTGAATACTTATATATTTCATTGCAATCACATATTCAATATTAATGGGAGCTTTCTTTTTTTTGAAATCAAGAAATAACTAACCACAAACCTATAATAACACTAATGTAATAACATAACATTGTAATTATTCCACATAGCATTCGAAATAAATTCTTTGAAAAATTCAATTAAATATAATTTTGTCACGTAGTTAAACTAAATATTGCCGAAACAATTTCCTTTATCATCACTAGAGGTACTGTATCGAACATTTATCAAGTAAACACAATGCGGATTTTTTCAATAATAATTCTAAGAAATATATATTTACTGAGTTATATACATAATAATCATGTATTGCAATTTATGCTGTGAAGAAAATGTGATACATAATAGGAATCAGACAGTTGAAACAAGAATAACTCCAAGATACCAAATTTCAGCAATATACCGAAAAAATTATATTAATATATTCATATATATAATATATATATATATATATATATATATATATATATATATATATATATATAACTATATATATATATATATATTTAATATATAAATATATATATATATATATATATAAATATATATATATATATATATATATATATATATATATATATATATATATATATATATATATATATATATATATATATATATATATATATATATATATATATAATATAATATATATATATATATAAATATATAGATATATATATATATATATATATATATATATATATATATATATATGATAAATGAAATAGATTGATGATAAACACAATGCTATCATCCTTAAGAAAATTCTTTGAAAATTGAACAAAGAAAAATTCTTGTGACTAAGATTCATCGAATTGGCCATAATTGATATGTGAGATATATAAAATACGTCAAAATGGTTTGTTAGGCCATTATTTAATGATTCAGTTTTTACATGAATAAAATAATGAAAATTCTGCAAGGAAAAAATTAGGAATGCAGTACAATACTAAGTCAACGGTGTTTATCAACCGTACCAAACAATAGATTCTTTGGATTTCACATTGGAGAAGATATCAATGAACGAAATGAATACTACATGAAACAGATAATATGAAAAAAATAAAAATAATTGACGGATTAATCACTTTGGAATCTTATGAAGACATTGTTGGTAGAACATGTGATAAGACTCCAATGAGATTGCTGGAATTAAGCAAAATTTCAGTCATAGGTCTTAATAAAATATAATATATATATATATATATATATATATATATATATATATATATATATATATATATATATATATATATGTATATATGAATCAGTGAAAGATTCGGGGGGTTCAATCCGATTTCGAAAGTTGACGTACAGCAGCACTTGAAAATGCCAAATGAGATTTTGGCGAAACGTCGTGAAACAAACGGTGCTTCTCGGCACCAACAAAACTTTCGAAATCGGATTGAACCCCGGAATCTTTCTCTGTATTCATTCCACCATCCGAGAAAACATACGATATAACATATATATATATATATATATATATATATATATATATATATATATATATATATATATATATATATATATACATATATGTATATATATATATATATATACAGGGTGGCCCACCCCGTACGCCTCGGTGTTTCTATGAGAAATGAAAAGAGTGGGGAGAAAAATTTAAGCACAGTCATATGTGGGTCCATGAGGTGCATATTCAAAAATTATTTTTAAATATACAGGGTGACCAAAAAAAAGATACATACCTATCAAAGTTATATTTTTTCTTATGAAACACCCTATATTTTTTTCACATTTTTAGATACTATAGACCAAATAAAGGTGAGTTATTGTTATATTCCCTATATATGGACCATAATTTAAAAATTGTTTACACCCTATAACATGTAACGAGCTGCTTGTAGCTGAATTTACTGCTTAGCTGAAAGGTTAAAGTTAACTACCACATTAAAGTTTTATTTCAATATTGTACAGAGTGGTGAAAAAAATTGCATCAAAGTTTGAGCACATTTTTTATTGAATAACTTCTTAAAGTTAAATGGAACATCCTGTATTTAATGGCATATTCTGACGCAGAATTAGATTCCCTTTGAAACTATATCAGGGTTCTCTATACCTATCTCTTATGATTTATGAGTAATTTTTTCATCTTAAAAATGGAACATTCTGTATTGTAATTGAAAACATTTTTGAAATCTTTTTATTAAAGAACACGTAGATTCGCTAAAAGCACGAGTTTATATTTTTGCAAATACGGTGTATTCCAAATTGAATTATAAAGGTTTCCTTCAAGGAAAAACATATATATATATATATATATATATATATATATATATATACATACATATATACACATACAGGTACATATATATTATTTGAATTATTCTTGCTTGTGATGTTTTACTTACTAGTCTTTTCTTAGTTATAAATCCTTTGAGTTAAAAAAAACCGACTTCATAAAACAGTCAACGATTCGTCACGAAATTCGTGACATTTTCACGATTTTTTACAGTCACGAATTTTGTGACAAAACGTTAACGCTATTTAATGAAGTCGTTTTTATATCTTGAATGGCCTGTTATTGCAGAGAAAAGACAATTATATATATATATATATATATATATATATATATATATATATATATATATATATATATATATATATATATATATATATTTAGAAAACATAATGATGGGAATGTATTCGTGCATCTTGGTGCATCCATTTCTTTATTTAAAAATAACAAAACTTTTGACATGGTGTGAAGATCAGAGGTACACATTATGTTTCTTGGTACTTATACTAGGTACTCATCATCAGCACTTTTACATCGAATGAAACAAGTATGATGCCAAATTAGTCTTTTAAAGGCAAACTTGAAACTAGTACTTTAGTGGACCGGTGGGATTTACTTTTTTATTACATTTTGAACGAAAAAATTCCAGAATCAGTATTTTTTATGCTTCGAAATGCAGTTTAGTTGCTTGATGATATTCACAATTTTCATGTATCAAATGATGTAATTTATGAATTAATTCAATTTTCAGTGTCGAGTTTTGATTAGCACAATCACTTACCTTTGGTGTTATTGGAAAATTCCGTTTATCGGCTATTTTTGATATCTGATTTTGTAAAGGTGTGCATTCTTTAGGTGTTTTAAATTTATTCTGTTTATCTTTTCTATTTTGCTTTTTCTTTGGCCTTACAGCCTCCATCCATGATCGAAGTTTGCTACCAAACATGTCTCTGAAAAAAAAATCATATCTGAAGTGAATTATGTTTATTTTGGTGTACATCAAACCTTGAGTTTAAAGATTTATCCATAGAAAATTGTTATAAATTTATATCGTTGAAAGTCAGTAAATTCGAGCTAATGGTTATTTTGTACATAAAACCTATGGATTCAAAGATGCTTTGATGTGAGAAATATTTGATTTTATTGATAGCTAATTTATTTCGATCTTGAGTTTGCTTTTGTAGTGACGCAACTTATATTTCTAGCTAACGTAAACTATTTCATTAACATCATGCAAAAACATGGACACACTGCTTGTTTCTGTATATATTTCATGAGCTGATTAACTAAGCAAGCTTTCCTTATTTCCACATATTGTTTTCCTCACCTAATATAATCAGTCACATCTGTATATACTAGTACTCACATACTTTTCAATATTACTATATACATTATTCACAACGCTTTCAGTTTGTAGCTCCACTACCTTAATTTTGTGATTCTAGAAGCGTAATGTATGTTCCATCGGGAATATTCGATGCTCTCCGACGCTCCATGTGTTGATATCCAGACGCCCTGCTGAAAATCGAATTGTGCATCGCTTCTAGAATGGTGTATACTACAGCGCCGACGTGACGGTACAAATTATTCTGAATATTTTTCCAGTAACTGCAATTTTTTGTTTTGAAATTTACTGTTATTGAACTAGATCTAAAATTTGAGTTGTAATTTGTTCAATTTCAAATATTCTAAAATAGAAGAATGTTACACATTGGCCCCTGAATTTTTGATGT
Source organism: Cynegetis impunctata (assembly GCA_030704885.1). Classification (NCBI taxonomy): domain Eukaryota; kingdom Metazoa; phylum Arthropoda; class Insecta; order Coleoptera; family Coccinellidae; genus Cynegetis; species Cynegetis impunctata. The sequence continues at coordinate 528,592 of JARQZK010000746.1, forward strand.
GTTTCTATGATGCCCTACCACAATTTATCAAATTCGTAAAAATATACATGAAGTTCTGATTTCGATTAATTTGTGGATAAGAATATATAACTTTATGAATTCCTTGTTCAATTGTAGCTTGACTTTTTATATTCGTTAATTCAACCATCAATTATACAGCGTATTAGGTAACCATGAGGCAAAAATTCCAATTGTTTATTCCTTGACCTATTCTAAGAATATTTTTTCATATGATGATTTTTGAAAAAAATTTTTCAAAAAAATACATGTGACGTTGCTCAACCTACAATAAATGTTCGAAATGACTTTTTCCATCTGGATACAAGCATTCAATCTTCTCGTCATTGCGTACCGAACTCTTTTAAACACACCAGGTTCGTTTCTAATTGATTTATACTCAGCAATTATTCGATTTCGCAAGATGTCCAAATTCTCCACTGGAGTAGCGTAAACTAATGACTTCAGATATCCACATAATAAATAATCCAGGGGGCTTAAGTCTGGGGATCGATAGGGCCATGCGCCTGGCACACCTAAACCAAACTGAAATCTGGTGGCGCACCATCGTGCCTAAACCACATTGCAATTCTTGTCGCCAATGGTATATCCTGCAGAAACACAGGCAGTGTTTCATTCAAAAAGTTGCGATACATCTCGTCAGTAAGTCGTGCTAGTAGAAATACCAGTCCAATTAGATAGTCACGCACAATTACAACCCCAAAATTCAAGGAGAACTGATGATGAAAACAATCTTCCCATGCCTCATGCGGATTTTCATCTGCCAATACATGATTGTTATGAAAATTCCTTATTGCATTTCTTGAGATTGGCATCATCGGTGAAAAGAATCTGTGTCATGAATTGAGGGATTAGAACTAATATTTGCAAAAGTCATTGACATAACGCAATACGTGAAGGAAAAACTCATTAACTTTTTGTACGTACTTGATAAACACATTGGCGCACGCCATACTTTAATTAACATTAATGATTTGAACAAATATCGAATTTGGCAAATTTTCTTCAGTCTATATCTTCGAAAAATTATATTCTTAGAATAGGCCAAGGAATACCTCTTGAATTTTTGCAGCATGTTTACCTTACACCCTGTATATAGCGAATGCTCCCTACCATTTCGAAGACATTTGAATTTATTCGAAGAAGTACATCGCAAAAAGTGAGATTTGCTTGACAAAAAAAGTACGAAATATTGCTTCGTGATGTGAGGTTGTTGTTTTTTATTCTGTATGATAATGAACCGCTATTTTTTATATTATCTATTAGCAGTGAAAACTATACAGGGAGTCTCACCAGAAATTAATCCCATTGATTTATGGAAAGCGATGTGTTATTGTATTTTCGAATGATTTCTCCATTTTAAGCTTGACTTTGACTGTTCGTTCCTTAGTTCATTCATTTTTTACTTCTTAAATGCTTTAAGGAAAAGAATAGTTACTCACCTATATGTACCATCAGGAAAAAGTCGACAGCTGCTCAAAGAAATAAATAAATTTAGATGCAATACTTTTCTCCTAACTCAATATTCTCTACTTTTTTGTGTTTTAAAAAACTCGACGTATAGAGACTTTTGCAAAAAAATTAGTTGCTCATACCTACTATGTACCTAAATAATATTATTTTGCAAAGGACTAGTTCTGTTAAGGATCTTGGCATTGTTTTTAGTAATCTGAAATTCAACACTCATGTAAGCAGTATAATGGGTAAAGCAATGAAAATGTTTTATTATTAGAAACTGCAATATGTTTTCTGAATCTACATTGAAAATCTTGTTCCACTGTTATGCGAGGAGTATTGTAGAGAATACATCTATTGTTTTGTCTTCGGACCATGTAGAGCCCTTGAAAGAAGTAAGAATAAAATTTTGGTTTTATTGCCTATAAATGTGGGATCAGTAGAAATGAAAGGGATTATAATATACTGCGTCACAATTTGAATTTACCTGCCTTACAATCCAGAAGACTAATGCATGACCTTATTTTCTTTTTCGATTAAGTCAATAGAGATGTGTATTCACTGCAGCTTTTATCGCTTGTTAACATAATGTTACTGTTAAGGAGTTTCAAAATCGAGTGACTCAGCTCGATTTTTGGTATTCTCGGTATTTTTTATTGTTATTATTCTTTATATTCTCGTTGTATTTTTCTTTGTGTATGGGGATGATCCCGTATATGTTCTATTGCTATTATGTAAAAGTAACACCAATCTCGCGACGCTTGAAAATTTACCGTTTTGGAGGCTCTATCGCCCCAGGAAAGCGTAGGATTGCCAAATGTGGTACATTTTTTGAAACGTCTTGACAAAACCTATCCAACGGTGTATATATCAGAATTGATGATCAGGATGATTAGCTCCTAGAAGCTTCACGGGGTAGATAAGTGATTTTTGTGGTTTTTCCGAAAACAAAGAACGTCTCACTGAAAGATGGAAGTTCAATTTCAGATTAGGTAAATGATGTTTACGAAACTATAGAGGAATTTCCACGAAAAATATAATAAAAACTACGTTTCGAGCATTTTTAGCATAAAGCGAATAAAGTAAATTTATTGGAAAAAGGAAGCGAAGTTTGGTCAAATAACGAAATACCAAAGTTCAATGCTTTGTCAAAACGCTTCGAATCAGAAAATTTGGTCCTTCTGATCGTTACTTTTCTAATATGTTGTATTTTCCTTTGAACTTGAATACAATGTGATTGCCAATATGACACTCAAAAATCATTTGATTTTTTAGTTCTGACTTTGCAAAGCTCATAGACAGTCGAGGAAAATTTTTTATAGTAGGCAATTTGTTAGTAAATAATGCAGTAGGCATAACGTCCGATTATTCGGTTTCGCGTGCTACAAGAATATTGACTTTGAATGAGCTTCGTCTACAAAAGGCACTTAATGGACTAATTATTATTCCTCGATTCTAACACCAAATCTAGTGGAACATCCATACAGAGTATTGAGTTGACTAAATTTTCACTGCTATGTTTTTCTACCTACAATACTATGAGTACAACGAAACTGATTCAAGTAATCCTTGGCTGATTTACTGAATATTGCAAATTTATTTTCTTCACTTATCTACTTCGATTCATAATACACTCATTAAAAGTGAATAGATTTTCTGTTAATTTTTATGATGTTTGTGATACACGAACGATTTCAGTGGAAACTGTTGTGTACAAGTCTGAGATTCACTTTTCTTCCATTCACTATCATGATATTATTCAGTTAAAGCTATCTTGTTTCTTGTTTGTATTTTTAGTTGAAAAAGTTAAAGATATTATTTACATCAGATACAAGCAACCAGGTATTCAGGAAAAACTTTTCTCATGGATCCTAAGTTATTATTGGACCAAATCTTTGAGCCTCGTTAGCTCAAGTTCATCTTTTGGGAATCGGGCCAAATCATTGAGCCAACCAATAAACTTCATCTTTTGGGAATCGGGATTATTTCTAATATAACCTGGCACCGATACGTCTCCACCATCAGCTGTACAACAGCTTAGTTAACTTTTTCGTGCTAATAATCTGTTAACGCCTAAGCAGCTATTGTTCCTTTATAGAGCTCAGGTTCGAACATCATTGGAATAATGCTCTTATGATTGGAGTTCTGCACGAAAGCGCTCCTTGCATCTGCTTAACTCAATTCAGAACAGTCATTGACCGCTCAGCTTCATCCACTCGAACATTGCAGCAAGGTTAACGACCTTTCATCTCTTATATCGAGGCTGGCGTTCTGTAGCGATTGCCTTAATTATTCCAACAGGAGAACAGTTCTATCATCATACAAGGTATGCAGATGGTAGATACCAATTTGCCGTGCTTATTTCAATAGCCAGAACATCTGAACCGAACCCCACAAACCTTTGGAAGTTCTACCGTCAGAAGTGCATTCAGTTTGATATAACTTGCTTCGGTTCAAATCCTGCATAAACCGCCATTTTTTGTTGAAATTATCTCGGGGTGGTTGAGAAGCGCTATAGCCTTCGTTTCTCCCGAGATTTGCTCCAAAAAAAAGTTATCATTTGATTATTGAAAATAATCTTCCAACAGGTTAATGAGAAAAATAAATATGGCAAATTACACCAACTCAAGAACAATAGACAATTGTATCGAACTAATTACATCTCATCAGTACGTTACCTTCAAGAAAGAGTAATTTGTCAAGTATATTACATTCAAGAAAGAGTTATTTGTCAAATTTCTTGTTGTTTTCTACTCATTTTAATAACAGCATTACTGATGACCAAAGAGCCATCGCTGAATAATCGATGAAAGGAAATATTACCAATTTCAAAAATCAGACATGCAAGAAATTTCGGTACAAGCCAAGACATTATGTGCCGATGAAATCTTTCAGAATTATTGCATCGAGTATTTGGAATTTGGAACGCATTCTCTCGTGGATATAGCCTTAATCAATACTATGTTACTGTAATCTGGCTGAAACATTGACCAGAGTTTTTCTCATGGCGTAAAGTAAGTCACTGCTTGCAAACTCACAAGGCGAATGCTGGGCCAGTATTTATCCTCTGAACCCTACCCACACTTTCTCTCTTCCATAAACACCGCCCTGTCTTACCCATCCTTAATGCACTTGTACATACAAGTTTATCCTCTGATCTGCCTAAAGGAGCTCATCCCTGAAAGCCCGCCTCCCTCGCACATACTTTAGAGAGGAATGAATCTCGCGCAATTTGCTATTTTTTTTGGATCAACTCTCCTTGTTCAAATTATTCGTTAATTTTAACAGCCTGTGCCACCAAGTATATTTTACAGTCTTTTTGATTCACCATAATAAAACCATTGCGATGATGCGATCACAGCTGAGCTGTAAATGAAGGGTTGTCCTAAGCCTCACTGCACTTTTCTGAATTGAGTCAAACAAACACAATGAGTGATTTGGCTCAAAACTCCAAGCATGGGAGAAGTATTCTAATGCTAGACGAACCTGAGCATTATAAAACAACCGAAGTTGTAGATTTTCAGCATGACAAAGATAACTAAGTTTTTGTGCAGCTGACTTAGAAATGGTGGAGACATGGTCATGTCAGATTAAATTGCAGTTAACTCTGATTTCTAAAAGATGAAGTTTAATGGCTTTCCAATACTTATCGAGGATCGATGAGGGAAGTTTTTTCTGTAAACCTGGTTGCTTGTGTCTTGGTGGCATTAAAAGCCACCAAATTACCAGATTTCTAGCTATAAATGGTCGCTATTTATGGATTCATCGCAAGAAGTTGATGGCCAAATGTAGAAGCTTCTGGATAGTTACCCAATGAAACATATTGATTAATATGTGTTGTCCATAATAGAGGCCCTCAGCAGCTATACAATTTGTAAATAGAAATATAGAATTGTAGGGCTCATGAAAAAAATATACTACCACTAAAGGTTCGCTTTTATTTCAAAAAGTGTTTTTTCATTGAGAGGATAGGGAAATGAAAGGCAGAATTATAAATGGAGACAACGAACGTATATTTAAATATTCATCCATATTAATTCACTGTGTGTCGATTATTTGTGAACTATATAGTTGGGCTACACGGTGTGGTGCAATTATCTGAATGAGGGGCTGGCCGCCAAGAGCAATGGCGGAGGTTATGATACTACAAATATCACATCATGAACATCTTTTGCGATCAGCTGTTCCCATGCATGCAGGAGCTCTACAATTTTGTTTTCGCTGCATACTTTTTTCCTAACCTAATCTGGGGCGAACATTGAGTTCGTTATATAACACAACACTAATATTTTAAAGAGTGAGCGACGAGGAGGATAAGAGAGTCTTTTGAGGCTCCATGGCGGCGCACGCGCACTAATTAATTTATAGAAAATTATTGGAATGAGCCCCTCAATTCCACACCTGTTTAAATTCTCGTGTTTTTTTTGTTGGACCACTGTGAATAATCTGACTATTGCATTCTAGAAGCAAACAGAAATGAGCTTTCTGTCACACTGGGATATTGAAGTAGAGAGCAGCTTGGCATTCGGATATGATGATACCGTTAATGAGATTACGTTAAAATATGAGATTTTGTTGAATCCTTGAACATTGAATGTTCGGGCCATAACATAATGAAAAATGGAGCAATGATCTTTGTGCGGTAGGTGGGAGAAAAAATTTGTTTAATAATATATATATATATATATAAATATATATTATATATATATATATATATATATATATATATATATATATATATATATATATATATATATATATATATATATATATATATATATATAAATATAATATGACACAATTTAGTTACGTAATTTAAGTAATTCTGTTCTTGTTTATTTGTTATGAATACACTGAAACCAAATGAATACTAGCCATAGAATTTGGGTGATGAAATATTCAAATACAAGGATTTTATATATATGTAATCTCAAACTTCAATGTGCTATAAGTAAATAAGTAAACAATATTAATAACTCCTGTTTGTAGCTGTAAAATTATTATTGATTGAGCATGAGCTATAACCGAAAGCAACAACGTGAATGAGAAATTCACTTACTTAAAATATTATAGTTATTTAGGTTCATCGGATATATATTTTATATTACTCATAGGCAGAATTGCTAGATATGTTATAAAAACAACCGGACTTGGTCAAGAAACTAAAAGAAGTGATAGAAAAGTGGCAAAAGGTGTTACGCACAATATCCGCTAAAATAAAAGCTTTAATATTTTCTATTCAGTTATCAGTTTATTCATTGAAAATTAAAGAATCATGAGTCTCATAAGTGATTTTCCAGATACTAAGTATTCAGTATTAGTTGAAACAAATAAAAGCTGTCTTACAGTAGTCAAATTAGAAAAAGTATTTTTTTCCATCAAGTAGATACATTTTATGAAACAAGAAACACTATGCATATAGAGATCAAATATTCAAAGGAAAAAATATGTTTTTGATAATCTTGTATATTTTTTAAAATTTTAAACTTTTTTTATATACTCAACTTTAAACAAAAATCCCGATCTTGCCACTTAAATGATCAAATCAGAGTTTAAACTATGCGAAAGAAATATGACTTTTTATTCATCGAGGAAGGTTTCATTTGTTACTGAAATTTCAAAATATAAACAAGCTTCCCAAGGATTTTGAAAATATCGGACGCTCTGTGGTCCGGTTTTCTTTTAATTTTTCCCTGGACTAAGCACTGAAAAACCAAACTGCCCCGGTGAATACCAAATACCTGGCAACCCTGGCTGCTCATAGGTAACATGTAAATTCACATCTAAGAAACTCAGCCTTTATATACCAATCACATAACAAGGTTACCTACGCGTACTATATATATATATATATATATATATATATATATATATATATATATATATATATATATATATATATATATATATATATATATATATATATATAGATATATATCGTTATGAATACTCCTCAATTCTATTTGCTTCTTTACATCAAACATGTAAACATTCTAAGAATTCGCAAGGAGGGTAAACTAAGTTTTCGTTCGTTAGATACCAGGTGTACCTTTTAGAACTGTCGAAACTTAAAGATATTCCGCCACGAATTCGGTTTTCAAAGTTTGAACGTATATAGATAAAATTCCAAGGCCGTTAATTCGTTTTATTCATGGATGTAATTACTATAAAGCTGTTGATTTTCGAAGACTTTCTTCTTTTACAAATAATTCAACCAAACCATGAATACTCAACTCTTACTCAGTTTATGCTACAGTCACACATATTTTTTTTACTCAAGAGACATTCGCAACAGGTATCAAATGACTAGAAGAGGATTAAACTATAAATTTTCACAAAAATATAGGGTATAGCTCTCAAGAATATGCACATATTTAATATTCGTTACTACGTTCGAGAATTTTTTGACAAACTAATTTTGCTCTACATTCATAACGTATACCAAGAGATCGCAAGTAATAAAAAAATTTATCCTAAAAACCTAATATTAAACGAGAATAAAAACTTCTTGTATCTTGAAAGTTCGCAGTGAATCTAAGTATATTGCTAAGTGGCTGAAGGTTTTGCCATGATATTGAACATAATGTCCAGACAAATTGAAAATCCAGAGTGAAATTTAGTGTGTCTTATAGTTTTTGTCACGAATCAACCTCAATATCTTCATTGCCATTTATGAATCACCTGACGTTTCGTGAGAAAAGGTCCACTTGGGCTCCCTTAATTGAAATAATAACCGTCATTTACTCTGTAATGATTGTCTCGATACACTAATCTTTAATACTGAAGTTTACGAAGAAGATTATATATGGATACAGTCTTGGTAGGTTTGAGTATTGTAAATGATAACAGAAGGTTAACATGTCATTACTTTTCTTACATATAGGCCATACAGCCAGTAGCTGTTCCAAATGAACAATTCTTTGGCTATCTATATAAGTACAATGATACTCACTACAGAAGATTTCGTATAAATCGATAGTTTATTATAGGTGTTCTGAGTAAAAATTAAATAATAACATCACTTGACTGCTAGCTAAACATTTGGTGGAACATTGTTCATATTATAAGTCAACTAAAGTAAAACATTCGGTTATATTCCACTAAAATTCGTATATTTACTCGTTTTCTAAGTTTTCTAACTGATATGAAAATGCAACAATGTATATATTATTACTGATTTAATGATTCCTGGAGCTGAACGATGTAATATCTAAAGCTTCTAAAACGTTAATTCTTTTTCCCTTGTTCAGTAAAGGCAGTATCTCCAGATGATCTTAATCTCTAAATTGGCCATTCTTCATACAATATTGAGAAATTCCAGTGACGTTTTTGCTTTGGATGATTGATTTTTCATGTTCATCCAATCTGGTACCGATGTACGATCAATATAAAATGCATCACAATCAATAGATTTCAATTCATTTACACCAGATTTTTCAAAGAGTTTTTGTCTGTCAAATAGTGACCAGTAAGGAACACAAATTTCTTTGTTCTCATATTGTATTCATTCAACCTATTGCAAATATTTTTTTACTACCGTCTTTATTATGATTGAGTTCTTAACTGAATCTGCCGGATGATGGTCGTGTGGCCGAAATTGCAATAGCAGTAAATAATTTTTTTAACATAGTAAAATAAAGTTTAATTTTTTTCATCTTGATTATGAATTAATAGCCCAAAACATATATGTCCTATAAATATTATAGCAATGTTAGTGGAATCAAGCAAAGTGTTTTACTTTACTAATAAATATATGAAGATTAAATATGTCACAATTTATGATCAATAATTTGCGAACGAATTCCTTGAGTTTTTCTTGGGGGGAAGATTTCTTCTGTTTTCACTCTTTTCATTCCGCATGCAACAGTTCATTGTTTTGAAGTTTTTTCTAGTTGAATTACTGATACAGTATCAAATTTATGTCAAATTAACTAAGATCTGTTAGGTAACGTAATAATTATTCCTCTGGAAGAATAATTTTTCAATTGATTTTCGAAAGATGTCTTTCGTAACCAGAAAAGATATAGTTGAATTTCAATAGGATAATAATTTAATGTATCAGGTTCATACTAATAAACGAAATCTATTAGAACAATTCATTTTTCTAGAAGTTGAGGTAAAATATTTCCAAACGCCATTTCTAGTTTAATTATTTCAGTTTAGCAAAGGATTTTGACTAAGGCCCAGTTTTTCAATGCTCGGTTAAAGTGATTTAGCTTTCGGCTAATGGATAACCTTTAGGTAAACCGTTTTTCCACCTCTCATCTTGCGCTAACCTACTGCTATTCTATCGGGTAGAGTAACTATCACCTGAAAGTCTTTGTCAAATGGCTAACTGTAAGCTATCTTGCAGATGCATGCGCTCCGTAGGTTAACTACCCCGAACGGCCCGAACAGTCGAGTTTGTTCAACTGCTTTGTAACCAGTAACCTCGTTTTCTATTTTGTTTTTTCTACGAAAGATGGAAGCATTTGATTTTTTAAGTGATGATGATGAAGAATAAATTAATAGACTTAATTGATTACCAAAGAAGGCCATACGTGGTCAGAGAAAGAAGTAATCCATTTGACTATTTTGATGAATTGGATTTTTTCACAAGATTTAGGATGAGAAAAGAAACTGTTCTGAATATATTAGAACAAATTGAACAACAGATAGAGGCCATAACAGATAGGTAAATTATTTCAAACTCCATAAATCTTTTTCCAAGTTTCTTTTTTCCCTCCAAGTAGTAGAATTTATTTTTTTTTATTCAATTATTGTTCTGAAACCATTTGCAATTTTTAACAGCAACGATCTATCAGAAGGACTAAAGTTTGCCACTCTTTTCTTCTTCAATGCTTTTGTTTCACCCATTTTATTATAAAATAATCAACAATAACATAACAAAACATATATTTCCGAAATCGACAGCAAAAGGGGAACGACCAATCAGAAGTGCTCCCTGAAACATTAGTACTACCAACGTTAACAAATATATCGCTAGCTGACGGTTTGCTAGCCTAAAGTCAAACATTCGAAGGAGAAATGCAATAGTTCTTAGTTGGAACTTTAGCTGATGGTTAAGCTTAACCTATAGTCAGCTAACTGTGAGTTTTAACCGAGCATTGAAAAACCGGGCCTAAGAGATATATGAGAAAGTATTGAAGTTTGGTGGCTTGGCTTTGTGGTCAGTTTTCAATAAACATAAATTGTAAGTAGTTAATTCGAGAGGGTGTTGTGCTACTAGTATCTAGTGCGAAAGATATTTGACTCAATACTAGATTTATTTGTGAGTAATTTGTTGTACTGTTAATATCACATTTTAGGCAGAATTGTTACTTATTGAGTGGCATTATTCCACTGAATCTCAGTTCATAGATGTATTCCATTTGTTTCATGACAAGTTACTCTCAATAAAATGCCAAGGTTATTTCTCTCAAAGAATCACATATTCAAGCAGAATGCAATTTTTTTGAACTTGAAAAATAGTAAACTAACTCTAAGAAAAAAATTAAGCAGCTGGATATAATTCATTTTTACTAGCTTCTTGTTGATAAACTTAAATTAAATTAAGTGAATAATTTATTATGTTTATCCATTTGGATCAGCTAAGGCCATTCTGAAAATGGATAATTCTCGTAATTATTGCAGCGTACGAACTTAAAATTGAAGATGATTACGATTTGAGGTGATTAGTTGTTAGTGTTCGAGGGGCCTATTCTTACGGTTGAGATCTTTGGGAAGAATACGCGTGAGGACAGTAGACCTCCGCCTGACCTCACGAATATATTTACACATAAAAAACGAGAATTCGATAAATATATTATGTATATATTGCACCGCATACTGGTGATTGCACCAAAAAATAGGTCTGATATTCGATTCACTGCGCTGCGCTAGGCTACAACGTGTGCGGAGGGGCTTACTCTGACCTCCCCTGAGTTATTGTCGGTTCTCGTGGGAGTTTCCCAAACTTTCGACTTGTAGCTTGGTATCCTTAGTCTGGAGGGGTCGCCCCTTCCGGTGGGGGCTGTGGTGGGATTTGCTGGATCAAAGATTTATACAGTGGAGAGTTAACGAATCGAGGGTAGCTGTCTCTGTGCATAAGGGTATATATTTGGAGCTGTGCATCGTCGAATGTGTGCGGAGTAGGTTTTACCATATTGCGGTTCACAATGTCTCGAACCTGAGCATCTAGGGATACCTGAAAAATAAATCCAAATAGTAATAAAAATATCGGCCTCATTTGCAAAGAAAAATAGACATACGACACATTTTTAATCCCCTTCGTCAATTTAGAGGTGCTGTGGAAGTTATCTGAACCTTATACTAAAAAACATGAAACCTACACATTAAAATCGCGGCGGTTTAGGACAATAGTTGAAACTGCAGAATTTATGGAAGTGTGCAAAATCTCAAAAACCACGACAAACTAAAAAATATTCACTTAAAAATGGCGGCGGTTAGACGGTTAGAGTGTAAACTTCATACCACTAAAAGTCTCAACTTTATCCACGTACATTTCCAACTCTCCAATTCAATTAGAAATAGGTTTGGGTATGCAAGAGTCCATCTTCTGCTACCGATGTGAAAAGTTTCCGCTCATGTACCTTCCCCCCATTCCCTTCCCCAACGTTTGGAGATACCAACATTTTGACTGAATTTATTCAAAGTGATAGTTTTGTTCTGCCTCCAGAATAACCCGAAATATAAAATTTCACCTCATTTTGTTTGACGAAGGCCGCTGGAGAAAATGTACAAAAAAAATGATATATATATATATATATATATATATATATATATATATATATATATACATACATATATATGTATAGGTATATATCACGCATTTAAAAAACGTAAAATAACTTCGTCCTGGAGGTATGAATTGGATTAGAAAAGCTCTACCCACCTCACTGTCAGCTGAGGAGTATATGAGTTATATCACGTAAGAGGAAAAACTAGCTTTGTCGCACGCTGATTATATAAACTAGGGTTAGATGATTCAGTTTTGTTTCAAATGAATATTTGTATAATGCCATGGAAAAAAAAAAATTTATTGAAGTATATTGTATATTAAGAGGCCATTTTAACCAAGGAATAGGTAGTTGACTTTATTCCTTCACAGTCACTTCATTATTGCATTATCTAATAGGCTAATATAATATCCTCTTTTGAACTCCTCAGTTGTTATGAATACATAGATAAAAACTCACCTCCTTTGGAGATAATATGGATATATAGTCTTCATAAATGATTCGCGCCATTTCTTCAACAACTTCAGGATTTTCTTCCCGTTTCAACTCCTCACAGGCTAACCAGAAGAGTATATTTTCTTCCGAGTATTCACACTTCAAGAAGTCCCTAAATACTTTTCTACCAGCTGAAAAATACAAGTATTAACTACAATCCACATGCATAAGGTAGGAATTACTCACCAGCGCTACGCATTAGTTTATCGAATGATCTTCCCCAACTTTTGATTTCTTCCAAACTATAACTGGTAAAATGACACAAAATATTAGAATCTATTCTATTTCATTAATATATTGAGCAGATAATTCTTTGTAGTATTTGGATTGACTATATCACAACTAGTTGTAAAATGATTTGTGCATTTCTATTTTAATTTCAGTAATCAGTATAAAAAGCTTCCGATCTTACAATAAACGAAAAATTTTAAAATAGAAATGGCACTTGTTTCATTATTCCTTCAAGTATATGTGAGGGAGACAGGGTGCTTCATTATAGGATACACTTGTATGTATAGGTGCATTAAGGATAGGTGAGACTGGAAGAGAGGAGGTGAAGTGGAGTTTAGATCATGAATACTGGCCCAGCATTTGCACATGTGAGTTTGTAAGTAGTGACCTATCTATGCCATGAGTACACCTGAAAAAATCCATGGCAGACCAATCGACTCTGGGGTTTGAACCTAGGTCCTTTCGAATGAGCCTAAACACTAGCGAGGTACCGAGTTCAAACCCATGGGTCGACAGGCCTGCCATGAGTTTTTTCAGAGGTTTCCTCATGGTTTAATTGAGTTGCTACTTGGCAACTTTAAAAAGCTTTGATAAAACATTAGGTTGTTGTATATGATATATCTTATACCCTCGAGGAGCTCGTTTCATCTGAATAGGTACTCCAATATGTTCAGAGTGAGGATGTGATTATGTATGATTTATTGTCAATATCTGTTAGCTTGGTTGAAAAACCTCATCCATCAAAGGTAAACAAAAATAATAGTCTATTTCAAATAGAATTTTGAAAAACATTGTACTGAAAACGATATTTCAACGATAAAGTAATAGGTTCATCAAAAATGGATCTTTTTTCTCTTGTAATAAAGAAGAGTAACTGATTTCAGCCAACAGTCAAGCATTAGGTTTTCCCCATTTGAAATTCAATAAGTATTCTGAAATGTAATACTCTTTTTCATTGAAATGATTATCAACAATTATTAATTTGAAAGTTATTTTCTTATACTTACGTTTGATCCCCATCGTAGTTCAGCAATTCAGAATTATTAGAGTTTCGTGTTGGTCCATTATCATCATTTCCCTTGCCAGGTGTGGAACTACAAAAGCAATCGAAATTGAAAAACGAATGAAGTTTTCACCTTTAAAATTCTATAATCAATTTAGATATAGGGAAATATATCTTTGAAGGCTTGGACTGTTCAATATTTTGTCCCAATAGATATTTTGACTACTTAATATACTGAAATGTCCTTACAGAAATAGAGGTTATTTGACCTTGAGACTAGCGCTAAAACCGAAGGATCTCCACAAGAGAGGGACTCTCACAATAAAAACATTTTATCGTAAAATTTCGTTTTGCTTACTACTGGTACCCAACTTAATCATTTACGAACTATATCGACGTTACAATAAGAGTGCAACACCAGACAGAAGAAGGCATAATTTTTTGTGTGAATAACCTCCACCAGGAATCTCACCAGGGACCTCAAGGCTATGAGTTAACGGTGAACCCACTCCGACATATAGGTCATTGAAAGAATTGTTTAATTTATTCAAAGCATTATTAGGAGCCTCCATTTCTTTATTGTCTCATGGCCTTCACCCTTCTAAAACTGGCGCTGTGATTGGAGGACAAATTAATACAAAATTATATCACATATGGGCGACTCCTACAAGTTCAAAATGAGCATAATATAGACAAAGTGACTTTCAAAATTTCAAAGTGGAAAATATATCAGAGATTTCTTTCACAATTAAGCTCTATGAATAGATACTGAAGAGGCAGCTTCCCCCTCTGGGTATAGATCAGTAGTTTTTGATCCAAGGCATACCTATTTAAATCGAACGATATTTTAAGTGCAAAATAGAGGTTTTTCAGTGAAAATTTACACTTAGTGGGATTGCAGACAATATATGGGGAACTTATATGGCCAAATTCAAAATCTCTGGGTTGTGTCCTGACAAAATGCTGTGCGTTATCCTGAAAAGAATACATGAAAGGGCTGTCCGAAGTGACTTCCCATTCAAGCGCACCAATTTCCATCCATCTAGATGCCGTGCCTAATCTAACGATAATATAAACTTCATGATAAAGTGTCATTATCCTGGTGCGTTTTGCCCAAGACAGAAAAAAAAAATCATGTGACGCAGAAAAATTGACCCTTTAGAGGGCTCTCCTGCCCTAGTGAATAGTCGGGCCACACAGTGTTGCATACCATTAGGAAAGTATCCAAACGAACGATATGTATACCATTATGATAGACACCTCCTAGAAGCCACAAGGTACTGATTAGTAGGTTTTGTGGTTTGACACAAAGAGCTTTTCACTAAATCTGAAAGTTCAATAACGGAGTTAAAAAAGTCAGTTATTCACTAATGCAACTAGTCCATCGTACTAGAAAATCGAGAAGACGATTCCTATTGTTTCATCAATACTTTATTTTTATAAGTTGAGAGAGGTTACTGCAACTGTCAAATTATTGAAGAGATCTGTAAGCTTAGTCGATTTAGTTTTAGTCGGACTTCCGTTGTAGTTATTGTGGGTATTGATATTTTTTATAATAACAATATTTGCTACTAGAAAACTGATTCCGATTCATTGAAATATGCCGAGTATTCGTTTTTTATGCGATGATAAAATAGTCGAAGAAAAGTAGTTATTTTTTGATATTATGGGTGTGTCGAGTGTCACCGGCCTTCTCAACCCTTTTAGAGAAACTCTCCCTAAATCTTTCAAAAAAGTCTCTATTGGTAGTACGTGATGATGAGGTATTTCTCAATTTCAAAAAAAAGGCTGAGTAAGCCTATCTATTTGAATATTATGGGTATGTCGAGTATCACCGGCCTTCTCAACCCTTTTAGACAAAATCTCTCCCTAAATCTTTCAAAAGAGTCTCTAGTGGTAGTACGTGATGATGAAGTATTTCTCAATCTTAAAAAAAGGCTGAGTAAGTCTATCTATTTGAATATTATGGGAATGTCGAGTATCACCGGCCTTCTCAACCCTTCTAGAGAAAATATGTTCCTAAATCTTTCAAAAAAGTCTCTAGTACGCGATGATGAAATATTTCTCAACCTTAAATAAAAAGGCTGAGTTCTATAGCTTCATTTACTCACCAGCAGCAGCTGCAGCAGCAGCACCACCAGCATCGAGGTTTCGGCCGATTTGGAGTTCCTTGTTGGGGCGTTGTGGGTACGCCGGCGTTGGCTGATCCTCGCAATCTACAATTAAGAGGCCCAGTGGCACCCCCAGGCTTAGAAGTTGAGAGACCTCCTGACCCCGGTCTGTTTTCGTTTACTCTCTCAGTAATACCGCAAGACATCTGAAATTAAAACCTTACTATCAACCCTTTCTACAAAATATATTCAACATGTTCGGAACAAAGCATGTGATTTGAGATAATGTGCTATTCTGTAGATGTGTAGAATATTATAATATGGTGGCCTTGAAAATCTTTTCACCATACACACTTTTCGGTCATTCATTCCTCCTTGTTATTCTATGCTGTGTAAAATACATTATATAATGAGTACAAATAATATGTGCCTATCACTTCCAAATTAATCATCAAAAAGTTGAAATTCAAATAACTATTCCAGAAATAATAGTCGAAATTCTTGACTTCTTCAAAATATTTAGAAAGCATAATTATATTTTATGAATATAATTTTGCTCCCTAAGGTTCTGATGAAAAGTTGACAAGCTCAAATGAAGATATATATATATATATATATATATATATATATATATATATATATATATATATATATATAACTTATTTAAATATTTAAATCTTTTTCAGTTGAAGTTGGGATTTAAAAAAATGTACTAATTGAAATTTATTTGTTCAATAATTGAATTTATTGAATGTGTAGTCTATTCCTAACCGGTTGATTTAGATTTGATATACAGATGAATATTGTATTTCTGGAAAATCAAGAAAAAAGCTACGAATATTTCGCGAATTAAAATTCTTCGATATATATATATATATATATATATATATATATATATATATATATATATATATATATATATATATATATATACATGTATCGAAGAATTTTAATTCGCGAAATATTCGCGGCTTTTTTCTTGATTTTCCAGAAATAATTGGCATCTGTATATCAAATCTAAAAAATTCAATTATTGAACAACAAAAATTCAGTTAGTAGGTACATATTATTTTTCTAATCCCAACTTCAACTGAAGGTTTAGATATTTATAAAATAAGTTAACTATTATTATGTTTGATTTCTCAAAGTTCTTTCCCTTTCTTTAATAGTCGACTCGGCAAATGAATCTCATTAATTGAGAAAAGATTTAGTTGAAACGAATTTTAGTTCATGATGGTCGTTTATACATAAATATATACATATATATATATATATATATATATATATATATATATATATATATATATATATATATATATATATATATATATATATATATATATATATATATATATATATATATATATATATATATATATATATATATAATATATATATATATATATATATATATATATATATATATATATATATATATATATATATATATTTATAAAATTCAAATTTGAATATGAGAAATCGGATTTTTAAAATTAAATTCTAATTTCTATACTCCTTCGAGTAGATCCCGAAACGCATTACTCAATGTTGATTTTTAATACATAACATCCAGTATATTACTGTCTAGAATTAGTACTCCATCAAATAATTTCAGTCGAATTGTAGAACATAGTTCCCAAAAAATAATTTGAATTTATGATAGAAAATACAAACATGAAGTTTCATAGGTTAAGAAGTAATATCTGAATAATTGTCATACACTATCCAAGAAATGGACAAGAGCTTGACCTTCACATTGCTGAAATACTCTAAAGCATTAATGAATTCCGGCTACAATTGACGCTTAATAAAATCCGCACTTGTTGCAAGGCTTCTCAAAAATCGTCTGGGTCAGACTAGAGTGCGTACATTATTGATCGCTTTGCTTGGGGCGCGGTACGAATATCCAGAGGACACGGGAGAACGCGTCCTGGAAGCTTGACGTCACGGGCATACCTTCATCAATGGCCATGGAGAAAGTTGTCGGCACAGTTGCCCACGGCCACTAAGGGGCGAGCCATATCCTAGCCCCAGGAAGCACCGGCCACCTGCAGGCCACACTTATGGGACCTCTATCGATTCCAGTCCATCTCGCGAGTTTGTTCCGGCGGGACGCAACATTTACCCGACACGAAGCCTTTGGATCTCGTTTCCTGTTGCACCTACCGCAACACACGGAATATTTCGGGTTCCATCACCTTTAATCACCTATTTTTCTTGTATTTTTCCAACAAAGACCCGCGTAGTCGATCAGCGTCGCGCGAAAGAAAAGCCACTGAAATGCGCGTCGACGCCGTCTGAGCCTATCCCGGCGCAAAAGCGTCGCTGTCGAGATTCGTACGCAACTCACGTTGTCCACGTGAGTCGCAAGAAACGACGTATCGTGAATTTCGGATGGTTCTTTATGAATAGGCTGATATACTAATCGGACATTGAAGAGGATCTGGTACGGGCGTTTCACTTGATATATTTATATTAGGCCAGTCGGTTGAGATAATCAATTGACAATAATTCCAAAAGTTTACAAACTTGAATGTAGGGTCGGGAAAGAGATAAAAACAAACTATGAAATGTTCCAACCTTTTCCGAAGTCTAGAACATTGTTAAAATAGCAATAATATTGAATCTTACCTTATGCTTGTGAAAAAAAATTCCAAAAGTTCTGCAAACGTAGAGTAGTATTAAATATATTATTTTATATCGCTTATCAAATTTGCAACCAATTTAAGGGTACGGAAAATTATTTTATTCAAAATTAACGTTTTTCTTTGATAAGCTCACCAAAAAAAATTCCAAAAGTTCTGTTAGCTTGACAGATATTTTGGAAAAATATACGGAACAGTTGTATAAGTTTGTAACCTTTTACGTTGACCGGAACATGTTTATTTATAATTTTTTTAGTTCGTGGTCATTTTTTTGGGCAAGATGATCTCGAAATAATTACAAAAGTTTTGAAACTTGGTTGCAAATTCAGAAAATATCTATTCTGATGCTTTTGCAAAGGACCCCGCACATTTAGTTAGAAAAAATGACGACAGCTAAATTCGCTAATTTTTGGATATATTATAGATACTGGCCAGCTATGAAACATATCAATCTTAAATTCTGTTCCCACGGCTGGTTTGGGATATAGAGTGGTCCAAATGTCAATGTCTCGATAAACCATCTTTACAATCTTAGAAAATGCTGTTAACATACAGACTTTCTGTGAAATGTGGGAAGCTCTAGCTTGACGATAGTCACTCATATAACTCAAAATTGAGTCCGACATATACAGGCTGTTTACTCGATGGGTTTGTATACACGGTCTCGACTTCGACAATTATGTTTCAAAAGGCTTTATTTCTTACTTAATAATAACAAAGGATACCCGAAATAGTAGACGGAAAGTACAACTCTCTACCATGTACAATTTAGAAAGAATGATGGTCTAATTTGACATCACCGAATTTTTCTTCTTTATATTTTGTACAGGGATTATTTGTGAGGTACTGGAAAAATAAATGAGTTCATTGCCAAATCGAATATTCAAAAAACAGGCCACATTCATGTTAAAACTAAAGTTAATATACCGTATGTTCGTTTCCTAATGCCGAAAAATGAGAGTGTATCTAATGATTCTAATGGGACTGATTGGATTTCAACGAGACAAGTTAGAATAGTACTTATATTCAGTTTGTATTGTTCAGGGTGGTTTGGAATCGCTTCTTCCAGATCCATAGACTCACTTTTCAAGATACAGGTACAGTGAAATACGTTCTTTGACCATAAGTCTAGTATCCTGAATGAATAATTATTTTCACATTTGAATATCAATTGAAATCGTGTTGTTTACCGAATCTATAATTTTAGTAAAAGGATATTTCACGTGCGGGAGCATACCAGAATAACCAAGGTACCACAACAGCATTGCCACATGAGCACATGTTCCGAGTGTTCTTGGACCTGATTTACAGGTACAGTAGTACCCCGACACCGACTCTCGGTCTTCATTATTTTGAATCCATAGCTGATACTTTGTAACATTTTTATATCTCGAAAATAGTCTCAAACTAACAAGGTTAATATCGAGATGAGCTTCATCAATTTCTAAATTAATATCTTGATCACCTCAAGATGAAAAATAATTAATACATTTTTATCTACGAGGTATGCCTGTAAAAATGAACATACGGTATAAAAACGTCAGTTTCAACATGATATGTACTTTTTATAGACTATTCGACTTACTTACGTCAGTTTCAACATGATATATACTTTTTATAGACTATTTCTTATTCCAGTACCTCACAAATAAAAAGTTTTCAAGTAATAAAAAAAAAATTCTGTGATTTTAACTTTTGGACCACTTTTTTTTTCTAAACTATACATGGTAGGAAGCTGTATTTTGTTTCACTGTTTGAGATATCGTTTGTTATCAATGAATCTAGAAATAGAGTTTTTTGGCATAAAACTGTCGAAGTTGAAGCCGCATACACAAACTCATCGAGTAAACAGCCTGTATATGCCGGGCTCATTTTCAAGTTATTTGGATGGATTCCTTTAAAGAACTGTTTTTTGTAGGTAGCCAGTATCTATAATATATCGAAAAATTAGCGAATTTAGCTGTCGTTATTTTTTCTAACTAAATGTGCGGGGTCCTTTGCAACCTTGTACGAGGTCCGGAACTTTATGCAATTTGCAAAAATATGATTTTTGGATTCTTATAGTTTTGCAAATTGCATAAAGTTCCGGACCGCGGACAAGGTTGCAAATTTGCAAATGCATTAGATATTTTCTAAATTTGCAACCAAGTTTCAAAACTTTTGTAATTATTTCAAGACCATCTTACTCGAGAAAATTACCACGAATTAAAAACATTATAAATAAACATGTTCCGGTCAACGTGAAAGGTTGCAAATTTATACAACTGTTCGGTATATTTTTCCGAAGTATCTACCAAGTTTGCAGAACTTTTGGATTTTTTTCTGGTCAGTTTATCAAAGAAAAACGTTAATTTTGAATTAAAAAAAAGTTCCGTACCCTTATATTGGTTGCAAATTTGATACGTGATATGAAATAATATATTTAATACTACTCCAAGTTTGCAGAACTTTTGGAATTTTTTTCAGAAGCATAAGGCAAAATTCGATATTATTGCAATTTTAACAATGTTCCGGTCTTCGGAAAAGGTTGCATGAGATTTGTTCCTTTCTCTATATAGCATTCACTCGACCAAAGTTTAAAAACTTTTGGAATTATTGTTAAATTTTCGATTTTTAATGTCTAAACTGGCTGGCCTATATTCAAAATAATGGTTTACAATTCACAGGATGACGTGTGAACAAATGCAATTATTTTAATAATAGAGGAAAGTCTCCTAATATGGGGTACTTTTTTTCAAATAACCATATTAAAAAAACGGAGGTAGTTTCAAGCATTATTTTCATAGTTCATGTTTCTTTGGATATACTATCAAGCATTTTATAAGAAGACACAAGTTTTTAAAAGAATCAGATGAAAAATTTGCAGAATTTGAAAAAAATGTGCTCACCCCATATTAGGGGCATATGATATCCTAATATGGGGTGCACTCTGTTCGCAATATGGGGTACCTAATTTGATATTTAAAACTTGAAAACAAGTAAAATTATTTTGTTTGTTTTTGAGAAATATTTATTTATGGGAATGTGAAAAGTATGTCAAACAAAAAGTTTCATCCCTTATAAACATAAAAAAAATTCTCATCTAGAAATAACCTAGAACAAATTATTTAGACTTGCAAAAGTCACAAATATACCGATTGCTTTCACAACCAGCACAATCCACATGAGCCCATTTGAAGCAGCTCTGACACATTACCCATTCTTCGCCTCTTACATCTTCAGAGAACGGATTTTCGCAAGAAATACAAACGGCATCTTCAAAGTTTTCTAACTGCTGGTCATCTGAATCTTGATACTCGGTTCAGAGGCCGAATCTGAAGAAGAACTCCAGGATACCAACTTGCGTTTGTTTGCTTTTTCTTCAGCAACTGACTTTTTCTTTTGGGTAGGTTTAATTTTTTTCTGCTGACTTGGTTTTGAATCACTAATCTTTCTTTTGATGCCCGAACTTGAAGGTAAATTTCTTCTTTCTATGCTGGCCTCTAATTGCTCTTTGTATGGAGTGCTAGTTATAACGGCAGCTTTTCCACTTCTTGAACTTTTTTTTTAATAATAACTTTTGAAGCAGTAGGAACAGGCATAAAGTTTGCAGGGGTAATCTGTTTCTCAGGGGTAACGTGTCTCTCAGCGGTTTGCTGTCTTGGAGGGGTAACTTGTCTTTCAGGAAATTTTTCTTTTGGCTCGTTGTTATGTAATTGTTCTTTCTCTACTGTGTCTTCCTCTGCTTTTTCTTCATCTGCTGTTTCTGTTTCTACTCTTTCTTCGTTGATTGCTTCTTGTATTTCTGACACAAAATCATATTCTTTGAATGCGTTTTTATCAGGAGGAAACATTTCAGTTTTTCTGAACCCATTTATAGCTGTATCTATGGTGGCCGCTCTTATATAAGCTTTCCCAAAAAGTTCTCCCACCTGATAGCCTGATACAACACGCCCTGGGTTGAGCCTAAGCCAGTTTGCGAACTCTTGAGCATAAAAGGTTTTGAATGGTGACATAAAAGCTACGTCCAAAGGTTGCATCCGATGTGTGGAATGGGGTGGAAGGCATATTATGTTAATATAGTTTTCTCGGGCTACAGTTATGACTTCCAAATTTTTCGTGTGAGAGTAATGACCATCGATCGTCAACGCTGGGCTTAGTTATATTAATAAAATGGCGAAGCCATTGTACAAATATATCTTGTTGGATCCAACCAGATATGTGACACGCATATTGTGACCCGGGTGGGGTGCCATTCATAAGCTACATTTTCATATTTTTACGGTGAAAAATTAAAAGGGGCGGTATATATTGGCCTGTTGCACTGAAAGACATAACTGTAGTTAACAAAGACCCGCGCTCGGCTGAAGTAATGACACCAATTTGTTTTTTTCCTTTTTTTCCCACAACTTTAATATGCTTGTGTTGTACTATGGTTAGGCCAGTTTCATCACAGTTGAAGATCCTGGCTGGATTTTGATTTATTCTCTCGAGAAGTGGATCATACAAATCAAAAAAATGCTGCAACATTTTCTTTGGTAAATGATTTGATGCGCGCATATGATATTCCTTGGGGCGTTCTCAATGACAATTCTTTATGCCTTGCAATAAATCCAGAAAACCATTTCTTTCCAGCACTTTCTTTTGCTACGCTAAATGGATTTTTTATATTATTAGCCTTGCATAAGCTGTATGCCAATCTGCACACGTCTTTTTGAGTAATTCCAAAAAAATTTCTTTCCATTTCTAAGCAGTGATTTGCGAGCATTGACTCCATTTCTTGTGGGAAGACTATCTTTCGTCCTAACAAAGAATTCACAATGTCTTCAGGCGTTCTCTCCATTTTTACGTACCTTTCTAAGGTCGTTTGAGGTACACCGTGGGTCTGCGCACTTCTCATGTAGCCCATTTCTCCTTGTCGAACAGCTAAAATTGCTGAAATCATTTGTTCTTTGTTCCAAACTTTTCGTTTTTTAGGCATCTGAAAAAAAATACTTTGGTTTCACATGGAAAAGTACTCAGTCTCCTAATATGGGGTACCCCAAATTAGGAATTGATTGGTACCCCATATAACGAGCAAATCAGATTTTTGAAAGGGGAATTTTTTTGAAAAAACTGTGATATCTTAAAAAAACAGAACCATTTCTATAAACTACGCTAAATTATATATTGAATTATATTATTCAATTTTTAAGGACTTACCTTTAAGTTACTCCAAATATCTAAAATGCAACAGTCACCAGAAACTTTAATTTATACTCAAAATTACCATAACCTAAATCGTCGAAACGGAACACGTGTTTGTTCCGAAACGTGAATGGGCGCTTTCTAGGAAGTCGGCGGTTAGTTTTTAATATTCACAATAGATGTCGACACAAGTACTTGCTAAAAATTGAAGTACCCCATATATTCGGCGACTTTCCTCTACTGAAGAAGTTAGTAATCAGTGATTACTAATTAATTTTTACGACAACTAATATAATACTGCAGTCTTGGTAGCTCATTTTACATGAATTTTAACAGCTAAGAGAAATGATTACAATAAGAAATTGAATAAAGGGGGAATGATTAAGAATATATTTGTTGATTCAATAAGTTATCAGAATTCTTCTACCTGTTAATTTCTAGGGATTCACAAAAGTTCAGTTTCAGTTCTCTTCTATATGGAATTTGGAAATCTTATTTTCAATATTCAGTTCTATCTGATGAAGCCACCGTGTGGTGAAACGCCGCGCTGTAGGTTCAATTATAGTAGTCGCTTAAATCAAACGTGAGTTTTTCTAATAAAATTGTTATGGATTTCAATCAAGTAACAGCCTCATTGATTGAAAAAAAAATATTTATTTCCATAATGAAAGGTGAGAGTTAGAAAACTGCGACGCAGCAAGAATTAATGAGACAAATCTTAAAAATGATGAAACATATATATATATATATATATATATATATATAAATATATATAATATATATATAATATATATATATATATTTATAAATATATATATAAAAATATATATTAATATATATATAAATATATATATATATATATATATATATATATATATATATATATATATATATATATATATATATATATATATATATATATATATATATATATATATATATATATATATATATATATATATATATATATATATATAGTTTGTCTCACTACGTTGGAACCATATGGAAAACTTTTTTATTATTCATTTTAGGAAAAAAAGTTATTCTTCATAAAAAGTTCTGCATGTTCTAAAATCTAAAATACAATCATCAGATATCAAATTTTTTCAGTCGTATACGCGGTGTGTCGAAAAATATGAATTTTACTCAAGTGTAAAGTACCTTTATATTTGAAAATATCGAAAATTGTTAAGAAAAAAAGTTGTTCAGAACTAAAAACTACGTTCAAATATGCAATTGCATCCACTCACAAAAAAAAAATCATTTTTTCTTATTTTGTCAACAATAACAATGCAAATTTAACTGTAGTTACATGTAATCTAGTATGCACTGACAAAGAAAATGATTTGTTGATTTGTTAATAGCAAGATATGTTTGACAGTGAATGTCAAAAAAATATTTTTATTGGGATGTCTGTTATTAAAAATAGTCGCTGCTTCCCTATGCGTCTTATAATTTTCTCCCACAATCAAAACAATTTCTATTTTTTCTTCACAAGATAATATCGCTACCATTTTTATGTGTCTTATTACTTCTAATGCGTTTTGACATTCACTGTCAAACATATCTTGCTATTAACAAATCAACAAATCATTTTCTTTGTCAGTGCATACTAGATTACATGTAACTACAGTTAAATTTGCATTGTTATTGTTGACAAAATAAGAAAAAATGATTTTTTTTTGTAAGTGCATATTTAAACGTAGTTTTCAGTTCTGAACAACTTTTTCTTTAACAATTTTCGATATTTTCAAATATAAAGGTACTTTACTCTTGAGTACAATTCATATTTTTCGACACACCGCGTATACGACTGAAAAAATTTGATATCTGATGATTGTATTTTAGATTTTAGAACATGCAGAACTTTTTATGAAGAAGAACTTTTTTTCCATATGGTTCCAACTTAGTGAGACAAACTGTATAAATATATAAATATACATATATATATATATATATATATATATATATATATATATATATATATATATATATATGATATATATATAATAAAGTATATATATAATGAATATATATATATATATATATATATATATATATATATATAATATGAAATATATATATATAATGATATATATATATATAATATATATATATATATATATATATATATATAGTATATATATATATATATATATAATATATATATATATATATATATATATAATATATTATATATATATATATATAATATATATATATATATAAATATATATATATATATATATATATATATATATATATATATATATATATATATATATATATACATATATATATATATATATATATATAAATATATATATATATATATATATTATCCTTTATGAAACTTGTTGTCAACACCTTTTTAGAAATTGAAGATGAAGTTGTAGTATTAAATGGTTTCAAAAACTGAAAGAAAATGCTTTGAACCGCTACACTTTTGGATAGGCGACCCATGCGTTTCAAATGACACAAATTTCATATCATCATAATTGAAGCAAGAGATTTCTTGAGCCAAAAGAATACAACTTCTTTTAATTCTCTGTATACCTTATTAAGAACTTTGAAGCAGATGTTAGCAAGCCAATGTACTGATAACCCAAAGAGCTAATATAAGAAGCTTTAAGCTCATAAAACATGAGAAACTAGTGAAATGAAAAAACGTATAGAATTTTAAAAATTTTTAAAGATACAAAACAGTCCAAATACAGTATTCTTGTTTATTCAATAGTAATTATGAATGATTTTCGTATCGTTCAGATTTGATCTTTTCATTATTTCATAGTTGAAATTAATTTTAATCCTGTGCTATACCTACCGTTTTGTACAGAATAAAACAGGAAATTTCATGGTAAATATTGTATTGGAACTACACGTTGTAAAATGTAAACAATTTGTGAATTATTTAGAATATGAAACAAATACCTATGTTAATTACTTCCTTGTTTCATAAAATATAAGTAAATCAAATCAAAACTAATTCGTAGATCGCCCTATATTTTTCATTTTGAATTTTTATTATGATATTACGCATTTTTAATTTAAATTGAGTTTTTCAACTAAGTCAGTTAAAATCAGAGGCAACTCTTTTTGAATGAGATGATTATCTACCTATTGATTAATAGGTAAATTAAATAACTGTCACTTATGATATCTTATAATTGAAATCAAAACTAGGCAGTATGAATTTCATATTTTAATATTGAAAAAAGCGAGAGCAGCACCAATTTAGTATTTCCCACTCAATTTTGTTTTTTTAATGTAAATTCCTAACGAAAAATCAAATTGGAGGGGTTGAAGAGATATACAACGCTTGAGAACGTGTAGAAAATCATGAAATGCTCAAATAAAAATTGCACCTCTCCAACAACCGATTCAACATAAAAATTGTGACGGTGAATTAAATAGATTGATACCCACAACACTTCCCTGATATACGCTCTAACTTAATTAGAAGGGGAGTTTGGGGTGCAAAAATCCTCCACTGACATTGTTTTATTCCACAGTTTGGAAATGCCAACTGAGTTTACCCAAATTTTGATAGTTTTTATTCTTTGCTTGGACGGGGGCACTCGACATGCCAAATTGTACCGGGGGGAAACTATATATATATATATATATATATATATATATATATATATATATATATATAAATATATATATATATATATTTATATATATATGTATATATATATATATATATGTATATATATATATATATATATATATATATATATAATATATATATATATATATATATATATATATATATATATATATATATATATATATATATATATATATATATATATATATATATATATACAGGGTGTTCCTAAATTGAACGTACAAACGAAAAGGGGAGATTCCTCAAGTAAGTTTGAGAAAAAAAGTCCCGTAAGCATGGAGTCACAAACGTTTCGTTTTCGAGATACAGAGTGTTGAAGTTTGAATTTTTCTCAGGTTTTTTTCTCATAGTATCTACACTTTATAAGATATTCAACTGAAATTTGGCATAGGTATTACATTTGAGAGTTCTCACCACGTGACATGGCAATTTTGATAGCAGATCTACAGGGTGATATTTTTTCTGGAACACTGTCACCTGTTTTCCTCAAGAACTTTTTTTTGGTGAGCAACTGTTAATTTGAAAAAATGTAAAAAGAAGCTTTGTTGTTATACTGAACTTTTCGGTCTCTTGTAGTTTTGTTGTATCTGCTACCGATTTCGTGAATAAAAATTTTGAAGGATTCTCTCGAAATCCTCGGAAAAACCCAAATTATCATAAAATTAAGTTAGTAAGCTGTGGTGACAGTTTTGACACATCAAATTATTGAACGTTTGTGTTTTGAAAAGTAAAGGTGGTTGCATTTGTGGCTATTTATTTTTTTGAATGTAGACTACTATTTTCATTACGATTTTTATGACTGTCACAACAATATTTGATCAGAAAATATAAACCTCTACACATTTTAATATCAAAACATGCCGAATTTCACGAATTCCGAAATGACTGATATGCATTTCATGTATGGTCTTGCAAATGGAAATTCAAGAGAAGCTAAGCGTCTTTACATGGAACGCTATCCCAATAGAGGGATACCAGATCATCGAATGTTGTCTGATATTCATAGGCGTCTTTCAGAAGCTGTATCTTTTTTCACGAAAAAAATTAAAGCCAGTAGACCACGCAGTGTGAGAACACCACAACTCGAAGAGGCAGTTATGAACGAAATAGAACAAAAGCAATTTTCACTAAATGTGTGGGGTGGTAATATTGGCGATCATTTGATTGGTCCCTCCTTCTTGCCAGGTCGACAAACAGGTCAATCATACAGACATTTTTTAGGAAACAATTTGCCCTTGTTATTGGAAGATATACCTCTTATGCTACGACGAGAAATGTGGTTCATGCATGACGGTGCTCCTGCTCATTTTTCAGTTTTGGCAAGGGAGTATTTGGTGAACAATTATGAAAACAGGTGGATTGAACGGGGGGACCTCAGTAATGGCCCGCCAGATCCCCAGACTTAAATAGTTTAGATTTCTTTTTATGGGGTCACGTTAAATCTCTAGTATACTCGACGGCAGTGAACACCGTAGAAGAACTGAGAAATCGTATAATAGGCGAGTTCGATACAGTTAGGAATACTCCGGGAGTGTTTGAAAGAGTTCGATCGTCTATGAGACGAAGAACAGAAGCTTGTATAAGAGTTGGGGGAGGACATTTTCAAAATTTTCTGTAGTTCAGTCCTTTGCGGTTACTTATTTTTCTTGTTATGATTTTTATTTGAGTTTTACGTTTCTTGTAGTAATACATTATTTGTAATGATTATACGAGTTTATCAAATCTTTATGAATCATCGCAACAGATCAGGAAAATTTCCATAAAAACTAATAATGAATTCATTCGCCACAGCTTACAAACTGGCCTCCTTATCATAATTTGGATTTTTTCGAGGATTTCGAGAGAATCGTTCAAAATTTTTTTTCTCGAAATCAGTAGCAGTTACGACAAAACTACAAGAGAACGAAAAGTTTAGTATAATAACAAAGCTTCTTTTTACGTTTTTTCAACCTGGAACACCCTGTATATATATATATATATATATATATATATATATATATATATATATATATATATATATATATATATATATATATATATATATATATATATATATATATATATATATATATATATATATATATATATATATATATATATATATATATATATATATATATATATATATATATATATATATATATATATATATATATATATATATATATATAGTATATATATATATATTATATCAGACATCAATAAAAATCATGAAAATCGTGTCTATTATCTTCGGGGAAAAGACGATTAAAAATCAGAAATTCAGAATGATGCACCATAATGAAGATTTTTCTCATGGAAAAAAAAGGAAACACACGTGTTTCATTCCTTTCATGAAGTATGTGTCAGGGAGGCGGGCAGCTTGAGTTTGGGATTAACTCCTTCAGCCAGATCAGAGGATACACTTGTATGTACAAGTGCATTAAGGATAGGTGAGACGGGATATTTATGGAACATAGGAAGTGTGGGTAGGGTTCAGAGGATTAATACTGGTACAGCATTCGCCTTGTAAGTTTGCGAGCAGTGACTTACATTACCATGAGGAAACCTCTGAAAAAAACTCATGGCAGACCAGTCGGCCCCGGGGTTTGAACCCGAGACCTCCCAAATACTAGCCAGCGTACCTAACGTACTCAACTAACTAGCTTGGTTTTCTCATGGTCATAGTTTGTTATTTAATAGTTATATATACCAGCTATTACAAGTATTGATTCTGTAAAATCTCTGAAGTTTCTGTTGAATTCATTTCTTGTTTTGACGAGTCTAGGCGATCGAAGTCGAAATACGTGAAGACAAAAAAAGAAAATATACCGTTGTTCATTCATAACGTCTTACGAATAAAGTTCGTGTAATGTATGAAACAAGGCATCCCATACAAAGTGGATTGTGCGAAATGTTTGTCTAAAACTAAAACAATAAATTTCTGGACGAATTTTTATTTAGAAATGATTCTCAATTGAAATAGAAAAAAAAAATATTTAAGGAATATTCTTCATGTTGAGTTAAGATTCACGGTTTTTATGTAATCAAAAACGAAATAATCAAACAATTATAATAAGAATGAGAACATACCATTCCCTTTACCGTTTCACAAAAGTATTATTACGATGTTAACAATCCGTACAGTGGCGCAGCGATGTGGAGGGGGAGACTGACGAATGAGACAAAACGACAAAAAGTCATTTACAGATATTTATGAATAGACCAAAACAATATGTAATGAGTTCAATATTAAAATTTCACGTCCTAGAACCACTCATCGGCAAACTAACAGAAATAATGAAATAAAGAATATTATCGAAGAGCTATTTATATTCCGTTTCTAGACCAAACAATACAGGCAATAGATGCAAAATTTATGAATCACATAAATACTCTTGAACCTTTTCAAAAACTATTATGTAATAATAATAGTTTAGATATTAAAGAAATTTTGAATTCCACACAACAGCTTTTGGAATTTTATGAACTGGATGACTGCTACTATGGGAGAAGTTACACTTTGGGTCCAATTTATCAAAAATGAAATTGAAAAGCTACAAAGTGCGACTGAGGCGTTGGAAAGATGCAATAAAAATTTATTTCCAACAATTCAAAACTTTTAATTATAATGGCAACTTTACCAGTCATCATATGTTCATTGAAAGATCGTTTTCTTCCCTAAAATTTCTTGAAAATTATTTGCAGAGTTTTACTGGTGACGACAGAGTAAACGACCTAGCTTCGATGTATGTACAGAGTGGTCCAAATTGGACACTTTTGATAGGAAACACCAATTTCTAGAGGAGTTAGAGAAAAACTAGCCTGCATGCTACGAGATCGATTTTTGTGAGAAAATGAATGCCGAAAACCGCACATTGATATCTTGACTTGTTCGAAAGATACAAGGTGTTTTTCAATTTTGTGCATTTCTGACCCAACCCCGTAACTTGTTTATTTTTGAATATTTCTTGTTTTTGTGAAAACATTCTTCAGGCACTTTTTTAAAAGGAATCCAATGGTGTTACTAGATTTTTATTAAAAAATATGGTTTTGAAGCTATAACATAAACTTGTATTTTTTCTTATGGACCACCCTATATTTTTTGAAATATTCGTGTTTGAAATGAAATTCTCTTTTCAAATATATATAATAGTTGCTACTTTTCTTTGAAAATATGCATTTTCTTGCTGTTTTCGATTTATTTCAGATGAATTTTCAAAATCTGGGTTGCCATTCCTGAATATGAAACAAAATAGTTCTACATAACAGCTGTTAAAAAGAATTAGTGCCTATTTTGTAATAACGCATAAATTTAATCAAAAAATAGAATAACAAGAACAACAATCTTTTTAAACTATTTACAACATGTGTTCGAATTGAGCACCATTTAAATCAAAACATAATTGACTTCGCTTCCTAACATTATTGACAGCATTAATCAATTCTATCGCAGGTATTGAACGAAAGGCATGTCGCACTGCTGCTTCCAACGCTTCTCGGGAATCAGGATGGTGTTTATATGTGAGGTCCTTTATTCTTCCCCAGAGGTAAAAATCTGGAGGCGTCAGATCGGGGGATCTTGCCGCCCAATGAACAGGATCCCGGTTGCCAAGCCAATTATTGTCCGTAAATATTTCATTTAAAAACGCCGTTACGATGTGTGCGTTATGACATGGTGCCCCGTCCTGTTGGAAGTATACGTCTCCAATTTGTTGTAATGGCAAATCATCCATTATTGGTTCAACAAATTCCCGTAATATTTCCAAATATCGCGCTGCCGTAAGGTTACCCTCATAGATATAGGGACCGATAAACCTTCCTCGAAAAATACCGACCCAAACATTGAAACTGTAGCGGCCTTGATTTTGTGTCTCCACTATAATATGTGGATTTTCCAAAGTCCAATTGTAGGAATTGTATCTATTAAAAATACCAGAGCTGCTAACGCATGCTTCATCAGTCCATATGATATTCTGTCCAAAGTTTGGGTTTTCAGCACATTTTCCTAAATACCATTGGCAAAATTCGAGCCGGAATTGTAGGTCATTTGGTAGTAACTTGTGAACTTTTCTTACTCTATACGGTTTGAATTTATTTTTTTTCAGAATTCGCATTGTTGTAGTCTTTGGAATACCTGTATTCAACTGCATTTTGCGAAGTGAAATATTGGGTTGGTTTTGTATTTCCCCCAAAACCGTTATTTCTTCTAACTCCTTATCTCTATTCCTGGCTTCGTAAACTTTTGTCCTTGGTTTTGAAAAAGAACCGTAATTAACTAGGTTTTGCTGCAATCTAGTGAACATATCCCGAAACGGTTGTCTCCTTTCAGGATATCGGTCAAAGTAAAGATTGCTGGCAGCCTGAGCATCTTCATGTGATTCCCAATAACACTTTAGCATATCATATTTTTCGTAATTTTCATACATTTTGAATTAACAGGCAGATAAGTATTCTAGTAAGTTCAAAACTCAGTTCAAAAAAGCACACTAAACTTGTGAAGCAAACAGCATTTAATAATTGTTTGACAGTACGCATAGACTGTAGTTGCTAAGGTAATTTGTTTCATATTCAGGCATGGCAACCCAGATTTTGAAAATTCATCTGAAATTGTTCGAAAACAGCCACAAAATGCATGTTTTCAAAGAGAAGTAGCAACTATTATATATATTTGAAAAGAGAATTTCATTTCAAACACGAATATTTAAAAAAATATAGGGTGGTCCATAAGAAAAAATACAAGTTTATGTTATAGCTTCAAAACCATATTTTTTAATAAAAATCTAGTAACACCATTGGATTCCTTTTAAAAAAGTGCCTGAAGAATGTTTTCACAGAAACAAGAAATATTCAAAAATAAACAAGTTACGGGGTTGGGTCAGAAATGCAAAAAATTGAAAAACACCTTGTATCTTTCGAACAAGTCAAGATATCAATGTGCGGTTTTCGGCATTCATTTTCTCACGAAAATCGACCTCGTAGCATGTAGGCTAGTTTTTCTCTAACTCCTTTAGAAATAGATGATTCCTATCAAAAGTGTCCAATTTGGACCACTCTGTACATTCAGATATTCCTATTCTGAAAGACAAAATTCTTGATGTCCTACCGCTTCAATCTCACCGTGAATTTTAATTGGTATTTATTATGTTGATGTCTTTTTGTTTCTTCTTTTAATTTCTTGAGTATACTGATACTGATTGCCTTAAAGATTTTTGTCATTGTCATTTATGATTTTTAAAAGTATTTTATATGTATGCTCTTTGAAACTTGAGTATACTCACTACCTGATGAATTTTTGTATTATTTTTTATCAAATGTACGTTTTTTATACAATTTTTTTTGGAAACCTCCGCTAATGCAAAATTCTGGCTGCGCCACTGCAATCCGCAACTCATGCGGATATAGTAATTTAACATTGAAATATAAGCAAAATATGCTCCTATTTAAGTAATCTTAATTGTTTCGTCAAGAGTTTATAGAACTCTTTATCAACAACGCAATAAATAACGCAAGTACTGATGAATTTGTTTTTGAACTGTAAGGGTTCAAATATGTATAAATGACTGTTAAATTTACACTCTGATTTGTCTAAATTGAATTATTCATAAAGAAGAACTTCTTTCTTTTTGTTTCACTTTACTAGTGCTTAATTTTTGTTTATCCTTGGAAACCTCTTTGAAAATTTCAATATAACATAATCTACGCTCTAATATAATGTAAGCAAATTGGTTAGTTGTATACACTAGAGAAGAGATTGGTAATTATGGGGTTCTAAAAAAAGATTGTGTTATTTAGAAGGTTAAGGGACCTATTATAAACGTTGAATGATCTCAAATTAGTAAATTAGTTGCGAAATTTGTATATACAATAAATACAGGATGTTTATCGTCGAAACAATTGGAGCAATCAACTTTTTTAGAGATCTTACTGAAAATAAAGAAAATTGAAATGTGGTAGGTATTCTTCATTATTTTCATAGTACCTAACTATCTTTGAACACCACATTCAGTACGATGAGAACATAACAATACTGAACGAATCAATAAATTATTCGACATTTCAATAATTGCAATAGAAAACAAATTCAAGATGTGCAGCTATGTGAATGTTAAACGTATCCATATAGGAAATAACGAAATGAAGAATTCATCAACGGTATGACATATTAATTTCACTAGAAAATAAAATTATTGATGAAACTTATAAATGAGAGAATTGAAGACGCTTTGTTCTGTGACCAGACGTTTCGTTTTTGGTCCGACATCTTCAGTGATACTGACCTCCAAAGTTGAAGTGATCATATAGATAGTACTTCGTTTATAAGTAAGTCTGCTTATAATTATTTTTGAGTACCTTGGTAATGCATTTTTTCATCAACATTAGTTCTGTATCTTGTTGATATCTGACTTTAATTTAATGAAAAATACTTGATGAACTGAACGACCTCTATCTATAAGTGATTCAGTGTAGTAGATAATAATAAATCACAACACAAGTAGTAGGTTAATACCTCAAAATATTCATCGAATAAATACCTAAACAACATTCCCCATTTCGTAACATGGTCTAGTCTTATTTCTAGGATTATAAAATTATTTTTATTCAACTATCATTATCATTTTCTCGCATATTCTGCACCTACAAATGTATATATATATATATATATATATATATATATATATATATATTATATATATATATATATATATATATATATATATATATATATATATATATATATATATATATATAATATATATATATATATATATATATATATATATATAATATATATATATATATATATATATATATATATATATATATATATATATATATATATATATATATATATATACATTTGTAGGTGCAGTTATAGTTTTAACTGTTTCTGAAAAATAGTGATTACTGTAGTAAGAGAGCAAAGCGTGCCTCACAAAGTAATAATTTTCCATTAAATCTCTATATACATATATATATATATATATATATATATATATATATATATATATATATATATATATATATATATATATATATATATATATATATATATATGTCTATATTTTGAAATGTTCTTGCCTTTTTTGTATTTCATGACATTCGTGATTTTCTCAAAACTTAAGGGGTGGCAACTACAAACCAAGTAACAATATGTGAATTGATGTCCCCTCAAACTAAAAATTAACCTGTTTTTGGAATTTTTCAAAACTTTATGTTGAACGAAATATTGAGGTGGAAAGTTGTATCTTAGTTACATATATATATATATATATATATATATATATATATATATATATATATATATATATATATATATATATATATATATATATATATATATATATATATATATATATAAATATATATATACATATAAATATATATATATGTTACGGGCAATTTGATAAGTCGGGGCACTATTAATAATGGCCAGTCTGTATTCATAATGCCCGACTCAATTGGGCAATGTGATTAAAACAGCATGTTAATCACTTTTTCCGGCCATTATGAATAATGCCCACCCTATCTTCGGCAAAGTAATAAAATAGGTGAACTGTAGTGTTTTTGTTTATTAAATGAAATTAACAAAAAATAATCTATTGAACATAGTAGTTAAAAAATAAACAGATAAAAATGTAATAACATTAGTAGTAACCTACTTTCATTTCGACAGAAATTTTAAGAACAATAATTTAAAAATGAGTAAACTGAGGAAAATCAACCTTTCTTATAATAAAGGACTGTGCAAAAAATTTGTTAAGTTTAGAATTATTTATTCTTGCAAGATAAGCTTCTGTATCATTTTGAATTGCAAAGAGTGTTTGATTTTTACAGCTAAAGTATCACTCGATAAACAAGCCGAAAAAATGTTGGCGCGTTCAAATGCAAAATTTCCTATAGCAGAAATAGGCCGAAGCGTTCGAGTAAGGATATCAGATGTAGATCGAGCCAAGACGGATAGTCGCAATATAATTGCTATTATTATATCTGTCGAAAAAGAAAACCTTTACAAATAATTCGGAACTAAACGCGGTATTTTAAGCCAACTGTACTCCAGAAATGAGTTTACTGTGTCTAAAGAAAAGTTCATTTCGATCGACGATGTTCCAAAAGTTGATATTACTCTTCGAGAATGTGCTCGGAGAAAATCTCATTCTGATGGACAAGGCATCCAGCATTATAACTGTAGTGGCGACTGCAATTCGAAACGTTGTAAATACAAAATATCAAACATTCTTTGCAATTCAAAATGTCTTGCAAGAATAAATAATTCTAAACTTAATAACTTTTTTGCACAGTCCTTAATTATTAGATAGGTATTTCAGTTGATTTTTCTCAGTTCACTTATTCTTGAACTATTGTTCCTAAACTTTAAAATTTTAAAAGTAGGTTTCTAAACTGATGTTATTACATTTATACTGTCTATTTTTTAACTACTATGTTCAATAGATTATTTTTTGTTAACTTTTCATGATACTTATATAGGTTTAATTTCATTTAATAACCAAAACACTACAGTTCACCTATTTTATTACTTTGCCCAAGATAGGGTGGGCATTATTCATAAAGGCCGGGAAAAGTGATTAATCATGCTGTTTTAATCACATTGCCCAATTGAGTCGGGCATTATGAATACAGCCGGCCATTATGAATAGTGCCCGGACTTATGAAATTGCCCGTAGACTTATCAAATTGCCCGCAACATATATATACACCGAAACGAAAATTAGAGAAAAATTATTCATTGAAAAAAAAAGTTCGCGAATAATAGCAAACTGTAATAAAAAACCGTGCTTCGCTGACTGATGTCGAGATGCAACGCGAATGGGATAGATCCAGCGAAGTGCATTGTGATTGAGGAAAAGAGTTTAAACTCACAAAGGATAGTATTTCAACATGAACTCAATCTACGTACCAAATTTCAATCCTCTAACCCAATCCAAAAATCATCCAAAAAACAAGAAATAACTACGTAAAAATGACGGCGGTTGGAAAAATTCAATATATACCGGGAATATATATATATATATATATATATATATATATATATATATATATATATATATATATATATATATATATACATATATATATATATATATATATATATATATATATATATATATATATATATATATATATATATATATATATATATATATATATATATATATATATATATATATATATATATATATTAGACATAAAATAAATGTTGTCTATTATTCTTGGGAAAATAAGACTAAAAATACAAATATGTCATGCATACATGATGCAATCTTTTTCAATTCTTATCATTATCATTCCCTCCGCATTTCACAATTTCATTCATCTCCACTATGGCAACGTGATCAGAAGTCTGAGGCTGTATCAGCTTGCAACGCAGGGGACGGAAGCACCGCCACCGGTAGAGGGGCGAAGAGCTGATTTTAGGGGTGGATGGGAACTCTGTGTTGGCGGTGATAGCACGACGTTTTGTTCGGCGGCAGGGTCGGAAAGGGGAAGGGTGAGGGCGCACGGCCCCCGGCACTGTTACAGCTATTCCAGGTTTTGTCTACAGTCAAAAGAGATCTTCGATCCATTACTTTCCGGACTAAAACAATAAAATGTTAGAATCCGCTCATTTTCTTCACTAATAAGATTTTACAACTGCACAAAGGTTATAATTGATGATATAGAACGTACGTTGTTTCGATAAATACATTTTTCAAAAATTGAGAATCGTTTTTGCTAGTGTATATGTATATATATAAATATATAGATATAAATCTCTGAAAACTCCTTTTACAATTTGTCGTTCCTACCGAAGGCAGAATTTGTTATATTTCATAATTTTGAAGGTATTTAAGTATTTGGTCAGTGTTCAAAGCTCTATTCAAAATCCATTTAATCCTTAACTTGGTATAATCATAAAGTTACACAAATACTCACACACAGACACACACACACACATACATATATATATATATATATATATATATATATATATATATATATATATATATATATATAAATATATAAATATATTAATATATATATAGGGGATATCTATATGTAGGGACTGCAGCAATGTAAAAGGAAACTCTTTATAGTTTTTCCAAGCTTTCGGAATCTTTTATACCATCATCAGGGAGAATCTGTCGTGAGAATGATTACATAGATGTTGATAATACGATATAAGAAACATTGAAAATGATGCTGTTTGTTAAAAAATTATAAAAGTTGATACATTTTTGAAGTTATAATTAAATTTCTGAACGAAATGACAAATCGGTGTCACTCATTTTTTTTATATTCAAATTGAAGTTTGACATTATTTCATTACGTTAAATTAATTTGATTTTTTATTCTTTTTTACTTTCACTTAATATAAAATAACACAAAATCAAATTAATTTAACGTAATGAAATAATGTCAAACTTCAATTTG
>JARQZK010000746.1:570000-622500 GCA_030704885.1 Cynegetis impunctata
CAGTAAAATAGATACTTCACTAGAAATAAGTTTGGGATAGGTACTGAATGAGTATCCCAAAATTATTTGTCTTAACCCTGAGTATATATTATATATATGTATATATATATATATATATATATATATATATATATATATATATATATATATATATATATATATATATATATATATATATATATATATATATATATATATATATATATTTATATGTATATATATATATATATATATATATATATATATATATATATATATTCGGGGTGAGATACGTTCTCTACTTTTATCAGTACGACAAATGTTGTTGCTATAATAAACAAATTTCACTTCAATAATTTGAGCTGGCTTGTCCAAATTCATCCAGGAAATATTCATTGAAATAAACGTGAATATCTATCGAACACACAGCTGAAGATAAATAAGGACAATTTTCGTATTATCCAATTTTTGATCACACTGAAGAAAAGACGTAATTGAAGGAGTATTTTGAACATCCTCTAAATTTTTCAATTATTCGAAAGCGACCATACAAACACCTATATTATCATTATTGACTAGTGATGCTGATTTATAAGAGTTGGCACTATAATCTGAAATGATGAGAAACATTATGTGAATAGCTCTAAGAAGTTACAGTATATTTTCGATAAGACACAGGTGAAAAATGGTAACGACCATTCCACCTGCCACCCTTAACAAAGATCGCAAAACCCTCGGTCCCTAACAGAAAATGCCTTCAATGCCTACTTGGCAATACACCCAGCTCATGCGATGCGGGACTTGATAGTGGGGTGGCCATAGGGGTGGATAGAAGGATGGAGAGGGTGACTCGGGAGGGGGTTGGGTTGCAATCTGCGCCCAGGGCAGTGGGTGCCGCATCGTTGGGTGGGTCAGTCGCATTAGACGACTTGTATGTATCGTTTCACTTCACGAAAGTAATGGGTGATTTGTGTTGCGTATTCAAGGGTGGATTCCCCACATTCTTAACGATGAAGAACCAGGTAGGTACAACCTGCACCGCGATCAAACAGTGCTTTAGTGCTTTGCTTCATCATACTGCCCTAGACCACGATTTCTGTGTGGTGAAGACGTCATCTGCGCATTGAATTGTTGACGCAACTTTCGGGTAGGGTAGTGTGAGATTAGCTATCAAATTGTCAGACTTATCACAATAAATTTTTACGCGAAATTTGAATTACACATGTTTTTTTTTTAATTGCAATATCTTCAAAATGTTCAAGAAATATAATGACATCTAAGGAATTGAGTATCATGTTTTAATCGCAACGTAATGTCTTTTCATTCTTAATTTCATTGAGTATTATATTCAGTTTAGTAGCAGGAGATGTACCTACAAGGTTTTTGTAAAATTGTAGGGATAATATCTTCAACGTTCTCAACATAGATTACCATACATTAAGTCAGTTTCATAAAATACACATCTCACATTGTCCTATTTACATATTAATTGAACTGTACCAAATTTCAACTTCTATTTTGAACTAACTGTGTACAATCAAAATCTTTTATAAATTGGAAAGAAATGACCCGAATATTATGTGTTTCAGTTACTGATAATAAATTTTTCAAAAATACTTTAGCTCTTTTCATCTAGTATTCGATTTTTAAATTAATAATGAACGGCACACTACGAAATATTTGGAAGAAATTATTAACAGACATGACATTATATGCTGTTACGAATTATGAGTAGTATAATATAATGACCGTACTTGTTATACTAGTTAGCAGTGGCGTATTCAGGGCCGGCCTAAGGCGAAAATTGCAAGTGTGCTAGACTCAAATTTTATGCCCTGCCGAGGGGTCTGGGAGGTATGGAATTTTTTGAAATTTAAGGTCCAAAAACACTGTTTTTGTGCACTTTTGCGCCTTGTAGAACATTAAATTTATGTACGACAATTTGATTCATTATTGATTGACATGATATGTTCAGTACTCTTACTTGTACTATAACCAACTATTATGCCAAATAAACTAATGAAAGCTTAACTCTAGGTAACGTTGCAATGATTTTTATGCGTATACTGCAATTACTAGCTAATGCGGGAATCACCGTCCACCGGACCTAAGATAAATTTCCATATGTCATGGGTAAAAGAAAATAAAGCAACAGAACATAGTGAACCAATAATAACAGTGTTTATTAATGGCGCAAACACAAAAAAAAATTATTAACTATTAGCAGGATAGTACATAGTCTCTTTTATTATACATTTTGTACAAGGGCTTTTCTTGCTTTCATTTCGGAGAATGAATTTACTATCTGACGACTGTTCTACTGACCTTGGACCTTGGTCAAGGGCATCAGACTTACTGTATTTCAGAACTCATTGGGGTAGCCGGGTAGATCTTCGGTTTTACCTTGAATTTTAACTGTAATAGTTTTAAGACAAAATTCCTCGGGATTTGTTGCTGTGTGAATTAATTTTTCAATCCACAAACTGGCAACGACGCTGGGCGAGGGGTGTAGAGGGGAGTGTACAGCTGTTTAGGGTCCAAGCTTCCAATGATATGCCGGCGAGTATAGTTTAAATATTTCTGCCCGATATTTCAATCAGTTTCTAAAAATTTGCCAAATTTATTATTTTTTTTTACAAAAATTGGTCAATTTAATGCCCCTCCAAAAGGTTTGGGTGTGCGGCTGCATACTTCGCACACCCCTCAGACCGGCCCTGGGCGTATTTACAGATTTGCCGCCCGTAGGCTATTCAATTTTTGCCGCCTCTAAATTTTGATATCTTAGTCCACATTCATATCAATTTTCTATCAGTAAAATTCCAACTTTATGATTTGTACTCCATCATCCCCGTTACAACAACTTTTCCCGTATGGTAAGTATCATTGAGAACTATGGTGTACCGTGTT
Organism: Cynegetis impunctata; assembly: GCA_030704885.1. NCBI lineage: Eukaryota > Metazoa > Arthropoda > Insecta > Coleoptera > Coccinellidae > Cynegetis > Cynegetis impunctata. The sequence continues at coordinate 572,887 of JARQZK010000746.1, forward strand.
AGATCCTCGATTATTTTTACAGCAAAGAATTATCAAAAAACATTATTTTAAGCAAAAAATATTTCAATCATGTACCACTTTCAAAGTAAGGTGAGGCATGTCTTTAAACTATACAATACTTACATAATATGAATAAACCTTACATAAAAAATATACATTTGGCGAACGTTGATAAATATTTATTATTACACTCACAGTTTAAAAACAATACAATAAATACATCTTTTCTTAATTATTTGTTAGTACTATAATTCGAATTAAATTATAAATGCATTACCAGCTCTTGGGAAATGTGCATATTGACTTTTTTTTACGTAAGGCTTATGCAGATGACATAAATATTCGTTTTTTGCACCTGCACAAATGCATTTTGTTAAAAAATTATTGATTTAAATAAATTGATAAATCCCTTGAAAATATTCTATTGGCTAAAGATTTAGCCTAAAACCAAAAACAGATACACAAATATGTATAAACCAGTATTATTTTTGCGCCCCCCCTGAAGACAAACTCACGAGCCGTCACTGCTTTTTATATAAAAAAAAGTAATTTTAATGCCATATCGTATGGATTCTTGAAGATCGTGTTAAACACAATAACTTTCGAAAATATCATTATTTCACTTCAATTCTTTTTTAATCTACCTACTCATTCGACTGGAGAGAAGCCATTGAGCAAAAATTGCAGTATTGTTTTTTCTCATTATAATTAACTAATTTTGATTGGCATTTTCTGAAAAAGTTGGCTTTGTGAAAAAGCTAACACATGTACTAATGTAAACATTCAATTTAAATAATTCGTGTACTACATGAGCGCTTAAGGCTCAATTGGATTTTCCAAACTTTTTCTTACTACAAATAAAATGATTAACTGCTGAAATTTATCAATTTTCTAATCAGCAAATTGTCTAACTTCATATTTTGTGGAGGGAATTTTTTTATTGTCAAGTCGCAGTCCTTATTCGATGAATTAAAACCAAAAGACTATATGTCTATAAGATATTGAACTAGTTTTTTATTCAATAAAAATAAGTCAATTTTAGTCAGTACTTTTTAGGCATAAAGAAATAACATTCTGAAATTGAGTTTGACAATTTGCAATCTTGCTGCAGCAGTCATGATTGGGCAATCGATATTATATCAAGATTGAGTTGCGTAAAATCTCATAATTATTAGGTACACGGAGAAAAAATTATAGCAGTTATCAGTGAAGAAAATGTGTGAAAATAACACAATTTCGACTATAATATCGAATCGCTATTGCGATATTCTAAAAACTCATGATCATTAATGTATAATTAATAGAGCGTTTAGCAATTGTTTATGTAGAGATGTTGAAATATTTATTATTTGGCACTGTATATAGGACTATATTTAAAATTTCTTTAAATATTTTAATTTCTCTCCAATTTTCGAAATTCGTATTTTGTGTGTGTACTTTTGATGGATTTTTTAGATTAGATTTGTTAGTGCATTAAGCGATTTTCAGAAAAAACACAAAACCGGCAATAACTTCTAAATCATAAACAATCGGATAATAATATAAAATATATATATATATATATATATATATATATATATATATATATATATATATATATATATATATATATATATATATATATATATATATATATATATATATATATATATATATATATATATATATATATATATGGTTATTTTTATTAGAAATGACCTCCTCTATCATCTCCTTTCGTTTGGTTGTCCGCATACGGGACACAGATTGGAAATATACAAAATCTAATTTCTAGAGTGCCATTGTATTCCGAATGCTTTAGACATACATAAAGCGAAGTAAATTAAATATTGTGGATTAATCCACAGTTTATGAAAATAACTAACCAATGAACTATAACAAAATTTCATTTTTAGGTTTTGCCTAGACGTCAGTAGTTGCATTTTTTTCACAATGGAGGTGGCAATGTCCATACCGGGCTCTGCCATTGATTGCTATGAAGACATGTTCAAAGAAATCACAAGGAAGCTCTACGGAGAAGACGGTCTTCCTGAACTGAATGTGGGAGATAGATTAACAGCCAGTATTCCAGATCGCACAAACCAACTGGGCGAATTTGAAGTAGATAGTCATCTGTTGAAAAATGATGACCATCTAACAGCTCTTGGGTTAGCAGCTCTGATGCAGAATGGATTCCCTAGTAATGGTATTCTGAGCACGCCGTTCAGTCATCCGCAGCACAAAGTTGAAGATATTTGGACAGCTAGTGAAGAAGTACTCCCATGGACTCAATCTAAAGTTGCTACTTACAACTCCTTACAAAAAACTTTCCGATGTATGGAGTGCGATTGTGCTGGAAATTTGGGAAAAATTGTTGAACATTGGCTAGGAACCCATTCTAATATGAGAGCATTTCGATGTCCTCAATGCCCATATGAAAGTGCTTGGGCGAAATGTGTGAGAATGCATCTTAGTAGACAGCACAACCTGGAAATAGACGAAACTAGAGCTTCTGATATTGTTCTCGAGAGCAACCCTGTTCTGCAAGAACTGACTAAGTATCTGCAGCGACTAAAAACTAAGCTAGACACTGTATTTATACCTAAAGGAAGCACACAAGAGGATTATTCATCAAATATTCGGCAGCCAAGTTCTGACACATCGAATTCAAGTAATAAAAGGTATAATTGTACCTATTGTCCATATGCAACGGACAGGAGAGACCTATTTACGAGACATGAAAATATTCATAGAGAAGAGAAACCTTTTCAGTGTTATGTTTGTCAGAAACAATTTAATAGAGCGGACCATGTTAAAAAGCACTTCTTGAGAATGCATAGAGAACATCCATATGATCTCAACAGAATCAGAAGACATCCCCCTAAAAATGCTTCTGGTATGTCATACTACCAAAAATATAACTCTGGAACAACTAACTCAAATACAGATGCAATATCAAACTCTTTATCAATTCCAAGCAGTCTCCAAGGAGTAAGCAGACAAGTTGTTCCACCGCTACCAAGGATAGCTCCCCTGAAAGCCCCAACTGCAAAGAACGGGATTCCACCCAAGGGTTCTAGCAAGAGGAGAGGTGAAAAAAGATTTAGTTGCTGCTATTGCTCATGGTCTGGTGTAGATAACTGGTGCTTAAAGAGACATATGAACACACATTTGAAACCATTTATTTGTGTTCTTTGTGACTATAAAGCTGCAAGATCTGAAAGGCTCACAACTCATGTTTTGAAGGTTCACAATAAAAGAGCTTGTGGTAAATGCAGTTTCTTGGCTGATGAACCGTCGCAACTTATTGCGCATCAACAAGAAACCCAGTAAGTATAATAATGCCGAATATACATATATTTTTAATTTTAAGCTAAATCTCGTCAATTTATGTTTAATCAAATACTTGGTGTATTGATTTATTCATGGTGCAATATATATATATATATATATATATATATATATATATATATATATATATATATATATATATATATATATATATATATATATATATATATGGATTTTCAGCTCATTCTTGCCATTGTAATGAAAAACAGGAAAGGAAGATTGGACAAACCTTTTGAAATTGAAAGCACACCATGACGCAAAGAATTGATTGAGAATTTAATCATGATTGAATTGAGACCTTAGAAATTATTCAAAATAACAAGTTTTAAACTTAAGAATTTCACAATATTCGAGTACAGTGCACTATCATCTTCATCATAATCTAATAGAAATAACCAATCATATTCATACGTTCTAAATCCTATATATATATATATATATATATATATATATATATATATATATATATATATATATATATATATATATATAGTGCCGGGGCGTAGGTTGATCACATCGAGTTTTATTTTTTGCTGCAAGTTTTTTTATGATAATTACATGTTTACAGAATGGTCCAGAAATAAGCCATGGCCACCACCCTCCTTTTTTCAAATGGAAACACCTATTTTCTTCTCAATCATTCAATTCTACATTGAAATGAGTACCACCAAGTAAATAATCGGTACCACATTATGTTTATGCATGGATCGGAAGTGTGGGTTCGATTTTGCTGTAGGGACACTTAACTGTACGAATTATTGGAACCTTCTAAAGAATTACATAGTACCCAAATTGACTGTACCCAAATGGTAACAACCCAAATATTCCGGCAGATTTGATTTGTTTCTAACAGGATAAAGCGCACGAGGACTATTCGCGTATTGTACGAAATTACGTTCAAAATATTTTCCCAAATAGATGAATCGGAAGAAGGCGCTTGATCGAATGGCTTGCTAGGTCTCTAGACCTAAACCTATTAGATTTTCATCTATGGGGTTATCTGAAATCCAAAGTCTAATGATTTGGTTCCAACAGGATGAAGCGCTGTAACACTATTCGTGTATTGTTCGAGATTACGTTCAAAATATTTGAACAAAATCGAAACTTGAATTTACTACGCTTATTATCACAAAAATACATCGAAAAATATATAAAACTTCGATTGCAATTTCGGTCACTAGACCATCATCGGGCAGATCTGCCCGTTCGGTTTTTGTTCATCATGTTAAATTATCACGTAGTAACGACGGATTCAAAATATTTTCCCAAATAGATGTATCTGAATATGGCTTTCTACCGAATGACCTGCTAGGTCTACAGACCTAACCCTATTACATTTTTATCTATGGGATTATCTGAAATCCAAAGTCTACTACAATAAATCAAAAAATATCGAAGAATTAAAGTTTTGAATCGAAATTCGAACAATTTTGCCAAAAACGTTAACTGATGTGCTACGGGAATTTGAAAATTGACTCACTTGTTGTTAGAAAGTGAATGGTCAACAATGTAAACATCTAATTTGAATTTTTGCTCTGTTTTTCAATAGATTTCCAAAAAACAAACCTCTAAATTTGAAATCTAACTAACGAGTCCTACAATTTGTCGATAACCGTTGATTTCTAGTAGATATGATAGGTACATATAACATACTTAGAATTCGATGTACAATAAACAAAATTTTTACAAATTAGATAATTCCATTGGAAAAATGAAGTTGGTGGTAGTCACTCATTTTCGGGCCATCGATATGTCCAAGCGTTTTTCCAAAAAAACAATCCCTGAATTTTAAATGAATTTGATCCAACCCACGTTTCCTCACTGTAAATAATTGAAAATTATAAATTTTGTTTATCACCTTGTTATTGCAGAAAAATCCGAGAAGAAATATCCTGCACAGACAAAATTTTGATCCTATATATTCATATTTATATATATATATATATATATATATATATATATATATATATATATATATATATATATATATATATATATATATATATATATATATATATATATATATATATACAAACAAACATAGATTTACAGAAGATATTTGCTTACCAGATTGATGTACTGTTTGTAGTTCGGATTCAGCATACATCTATGAAAAAATTATCCTCAAGTTTCATAAATCAAAGAACTACATATTTTACCCTTCACTCTGTGAAATACCTGTTAAATAAATAATATTACTGGAGAAAATTGTGCTGGTACATCCACTACCTGATCGTATTTGTCCTTATCTTAATCTCAATTAAAATTATCTGCACTTTATCGGAATTGGGAACTATATATATAACTGAGTCATAGGCCTCATAAGCGATAAATTTATGTTGTGTTTCGTATGTGAACTATTTCAATCATGCCAGTTCACTCCTTAGCAGTTCATTGAAGTAAAGAGCGTTAATGTCACTGAGTTAATGACTTACTTCACCACATTAATATTGATTAAAATGAATAATTTATTCACTTATTCTCTACAAATTATAGAGATATGTTCAGAGTCGATATGGAATTGTGCTTGTGACACAACATTTTTTAATGTACAAAGCTAAGATGGTGCATTACGATCTCAACTTTATATCAGTATACTTGAAGTCATTCTTCAATATATTTTTAAATTAATTCATCAATTACAAATAGAATCAGTGAAAAAATATCATACCCATAGAATAAATGAGAGATTAAGTGATTTGCGCTGTTTATTGTTATATTATTATACTATCAAAATTGAAATTCATTGAACAAGTTGCTCGTCGAGATTTTCTGGTCCATATGCATATTGGTCAGGTATATGAGACAGCTACTTCCAATATCATCCAATCAATAACTCATTATTCATTATATGATATTTTTACAGTCCATTGGAACACAAGAACAGATCGGTGACAAACACGGCAGTTCTACGAACAAATATTTTTAATGGTCCGATTAGCTCTTCGCAATGCAGGTAACCAAATTTTTAAGTTTATATAATTGATTATTTTTGAATTCACGAATAAGTGAATTGGCCCATGCTATATTGCATTTTATTCTGTCTCACTGACCTTCAAACATGATATAGTCTGTCCAGTCTAAGTTGGCGTGTACGTCACAGTCATGCGCAAATAACGACGCAAGGCTGCCTACCAAAATAAATAAAATTTGAAATGGTCAAAATTCATATCTGTCGTAAGTAATTTTCTGAAAAAGTAGTTATATGGTGATAGTGACCGGATCATCCATTTCGACAAATATTCTGTTCTTAACATATCAAATCGTATGTATCTCTCAAGAAAAACTAACATTCCGATTAATGAAAATAAGTTGAATGTTTGTTAAGTTGTCATTTAATTGAAAAATTTGCAATGTTGTCGGACCCTCTCGACCAATGCCGGTAATCGGCATTTCACGTTTGACAGTCGCCGAGTAACCTAGAAGATTTTGTAAATAAGTTTGATTTATCGATCGATGAATATGGATTCCATATAGATAGACACTTCTGGTAGGGAATAATGGCCAATTTGAATTTACCGCTAAAAATCCCCGCCATGTCAAACATGCAAGATATCTCATTTTGTTGAGAATTGGGTTAGCTATTTAGATTTATGATTATCTATTATGTCTGGCAACAGTGTTCACGATCGACATCATATACAATTGGTGACGTACACGCCAACGGTCGCTGGACAGACTATATCTAGTAAATACTGAGGAGTGTATTTATATGTGCCAATAGTTGCCACCTTTGATTTCGACATTCTTTGATAATGAAAATTTAAATGTCAGAAGACAAGGTGAATTTCAGAGAGAGTAAATCGTAGGATCTTTATACAAGTGAGGGATGAAATTAAAAATATTATTTTTTTTCCTCAATAATGGTCATATATATATATATATATATATATATATATATATATATATATATATATATATATATATATATATATATATATATATATATATATATACAAGGATGCCGGCAGCATGGTGCAAGGGGGTGCATTTGCACCCCTCTGCCAGGAAAGAAAATACATAGAAAAAAAACATTTTCTTATAAAGTAACTGTTTGAATGAAAATTGAAGGCGTCAATGTTACTGTCCAAATTTGTTATCACCTTTTCAATAGATTCAGTATCCTCCTCTGCTCTTTTCCTGTGAACACTGAGCATGCACAGGCCGCTTAGCCATCGTTGAGCAATTCCACGTGGTAACATTGCTGGAATAGTTAACCCAATTTTGATTGCCTCACACACTGCCTGGTAAAACGGAGTTGCTTGAGAAATTACATCTGCGTATTCAACAACAGATTCAATCAAAACTGCATTATTTGCTTCATTTGTCTTTATCATCTCGTACTATGGGATAGCCTCGGCAATAAAATTATGTAGAAAAACTCCGTAGAAGTTCTGTATATCTTCTGCTATTGCCAAAAATTATGATTTGTCTAATTTTCAAAATTCTTTCTTGTGTGTTGGAGAAAATCGATTTTTTAGTGAAGAAATAATAGAATTTAAATAGGCGTGGGATAAATATAGATATTATGAAAAATTCTTCCACATTTTCATATGGTTGATTTGATGTGTAAGTTCTTCTAAAACTTGTATAATAGCGGCGCCCATATATATATATATAATATATATATATATATATATATATATATATAAATATATATATATATATATATATATATATATATATATATATATATATATATATATATATATATATATATATATATATATATATATATATATATATATATATATATATATACCTATATATATATATATATATATATATATATATATATATATGTATATATATATATAATATATATATATATATATATATATATATATGTATATATATATATATATATATATATATATATATATGTATATATATATATATATATATGTATATATATATATATATATATATATATATATATATATATATATATATATATATATATATATAATGAATAACACGTTGGGAAATTCATTTGAAAGATGGATGATTAATCAAGTGAACCCTCCAACGGAGCTTGTTTCATGGTACTTGACAATATGGAATTCCGATTCATCCTCCAATGGATAATGTAGTAAATGAATGGTTTGTCTATTTCCATTTCTTGGAATTCGTTTATATATTTCTGGTTATAAGGAATCGTTAGCTGTTCTCTAGAGATTCTGATTTCATTAAAATGCTTATTATTGCTGAAATCGAAAACTAGAAGAAAATCCACAAAAAACTGTTTATTCTATTACCCTTCACAATATGTTTCTTCAATCTTCATCAAAATAGGAATAACTCAGAGAAGCATGAAGTCTCATCACCATAGTATTAAACATTCAGCACGAACTCCATTAAATGTTGTTTGCGAAATTATTATAAACAGATTGTCGGCAAAGCCTTGAAATTATATTGATTAGTGGAAACCTTCATTGTTTTGGTCTTTGAATAAACAGAATCATAATTGAATTCATGTTGAAGTTGGAGGAATGGAGTTTCTGCTTCGTCCTATTGAAATTCGAAATATTCTGCTATTTATAAACTGAGCTCTAATTCTTATTCGTGAACAGCTCTAACTTTTAATCGATATTCATGTATGATTTCGAAGAAAGTTAAATTGATAAAAGTTTCATTAATTACATTCGATACATTTGCACATTATACGCTACTGCGTTCTTGACTTTGAGTCAATCCACACTATAAAACATGGAGAATACAACGTGCATTAATCTAAAATGTGTTTCATTTTTAGGAAATTGAGGAATCGTTGATAAATAAAATCAATGAATATTTCACACTTGACAGAAAATATCTATTGGTTATATTTTGAAAATTTTGAATATAATGGGGAACGTACTCAGAAGTCAATAAAAATTTTAAAAACTATAAAAACTACGTACAAATTAAAATTGCCACATTTTTTCAAGCTACATAGATATTCGTTTCAAGAACAAGAAGATACTTCCACATAATCTAATCTTTTTTCTAAATATATATTTCTAGGTAGATGGCCAAACGAATTGACTTTGTTAATTTCAGTCTTCCGACTGATACATGAATTCGATTTATAATTTGAATGCTCCAAGTATTATAGATTATAGATATAGATATAGTACAAAATTAAAACAAAAACTTCTCTTGTAGTATGGAAACTGACTTTGTATTTTCACGCAGTAAATGTCATGAAAAATTTACATTCTTCCAAATATAAGATGAAAGTGAGGTTCTTCGACGTTCAAAATAACATTTTTTCTACTTGTAATGATGTATACGTTCAAATTTTTGAATGATTTATTCTCTGGAATGTATTTGCTAACTCACAAATATTGTGTCGAATCCTAATGTGTTTAAGAATAAAGTACATATTTCATTTCATTAAGACGGTATACTTAAAAAGTTTCATGAAATTGAAATATTGAAATCCCACCTAGGCAATACACTAATTTATATATATATATATATATATATATATATATATATATATATATATATATATATATATATATATATATATATATATATATATCAACATCATGCTCAAAATATATGTGTTGATAAACAAAATTTGTTTGAGCTCAGAAAATTTGTTTTTGTGAGTTAGGTAACTATTTTAATCATATTTAATCCAAATATTCTTTTGGGACTAGCCAACCTTCATTCATCGGTAACAAAACTTTCAGTGTGTTCTTTCTTGTGATGAATTATGATATTATTTAATTATTTCAGCCAAAACTTAGTACCATCAAGATCGTCTTCTAGCCAGGTTAAAACAAAAACCTCGTCATCTAAACAACACGGTGCAGCTCGTCTCTTCAGCTACATGGAGGCTAGCGATGGCTCGGAACCTGAAACAGAAACGAGATCCAATACCATGGACCGGCTAAACCTCCCCCATAGACTCCAATCGGATTTTCCTGAAGCGGGAGATGTAAGCGACAGCAGGGCTGAAGAAGAAATAGACGAAACTGAGCTTCCTCTTTTTATTTGCCCTTTTTGCGGTTGTGAATTCGAAGATGATACTTCTCTGGATACTCATCAGTATACACACCGCATCGCTACATCTCCCGCTAAGTGTGAGTCTAAGGAAAACGTTGATCCCTCACCAAGTTATAAGTGTCACATCTGTAACTCCTCTTTCGACTGTCAATCCCACATTATTAGCCATATGCCACAACATTCAACTTTGTCAATGAATTTAGTTGTCAAACATGAGATGAGACCAAGAAGACGGAAACAAACTAAACCACAGAGAGTTACAATTCCATTTTGGGACTCTTCTGAAGTTGATATTTTACGCCATCTCAATGGTAAATTACGATCATGGCGCAGTACTCCTTCTAGCAACAACATCAAATTACCGGACAAATACTTAGCTCAGTTGATTACCAAACGCGGGCTCAGTTGTTTCCTCTGTCCCAGAAACACTATAAGCCGCTTTCATTCTAAATCTTCAGCGGCTCTTCATTTTCTATGGCGCCATAGTGTGCGAAAATTTAAATGTGAACATTGTGAATCTAGATTTCGCCATAGATACCAAGTTATTTTACATGGAGGTAGAGTACACGTGAAACAAGCTTCTTCTAATAATCCAGTACCTCCACAATACTCTAATTTGCTTCCTCAAGGAGCACATGAATTTAACAGTGTTCCAAAACTAGGAGAACTTGGTATGACGTTTTTCGATCATTCTTTAATGCAGTCTACAAATTCTGTTAATCATCTACATATAATCATACCAACTTTTCCACCCAACTAAATTTTTTTATTGGACAAAAGGTTGAAATTTAAATAGGTACAAAAATCTGAAAGTGACCTTGAAATTTTTTCAAATCGATGTGGTAAAATTATATTTTCCTTAAGTATGTAGTGAATGTGCAATATATAATTAATGTGAACGTTTTTGAGTTATGTAGTTATTTAATTAATGTTTTTCGACGAAAGATAAAAAAGTATGTTACAACAATTTCAGTTACACTAAGTGTGGAAAGATTTATTTTTTCTTCTCAGATGATTATGTATAAATGTCATGATTGGAGATTGTTAAAGCATGCATTTCTTATCATCTGTTTTAAATTTATATGTTATGTATAAGCGTTGTTATTTTTTTTATATATGAACTTGTGATTAATGTTCAACTTTTATTAATGCAGTAATAATTTCTTTTTTAGTAAATGCCTTTTTTTAAAACTTCCCGAACCACAACTGCTGCTTTGTCTCTTGATTATAAGGTGATTTTTGCCGCTGAGAGATACTACACTGCTCATACAATCTAAACCACAAGAAATATAGTAATCGTGACGAAATAATATCCTGCCCAACACCCCACTATTTAATGTCTTGTGATCGTTTCTTTTAGGTACAAAAATTTATGTAAAATGAGATAACAAGATTTCAGTATTCAGTTCTCTCTCAACGATATTTCTTCGATTTTCAAGTCACACAAGAGTCTGACTGACCAAAACCTGAATGTAAACTCCTCATTCATAAATCAACTCCAGGTTGTAAACTAGAAGAAAACATAGTCTAGACTCTGGAGATTAACTGCAGTTTCATGACCTCCACTCTGATATGAACAAATTGTGCTGATCCTTATATCGCGCATGTAACTCGTATTGTTAGAATACGAGTACATACATGTACATTCAATTCGATTTTCACAAACAATACGATAAGCTTCTGAAATCGATTTCGTTTACAAAAGTTACCTGAACTATTATATCAATAGAGCCAACCCTGAAAAGTCTTTTCCATACAACATAAGGTGAAGAATTTTTAACGTAGACATGTTTGAAGCTTTGTGATGATGACATGAATTATCATACGAAATTTTTGCCAGTGTTGAATTTTAAGAAATTTAACAATAACAATCTAATTGAGTTGCTAGCTGATACTTCATTGGGAGATATGAGTTTTGCTGGCGTCTGTCCTTGATATGGGATTTCTGGGATCACTCACTAGCCTTCGGTAGGTCCCATGTTCAAACCCTGGAGTCGACTGGTCTGCTATGAGTTTATCTCATATTATAGTTAAGTTCTGCTTGCAAATCCACGAAGACAAATGGTGGGCCGGTGTTCATCTTTTGAACCACACCACACCCCTCTCTTCCTTAAATTATCCGGTTCCACCCATCCATAATGCACTTGGACATACCAGTGTTATTCTATGATCTGTCTGCAGGAGTTCCTTCTCATAACTCAAGCCGCCAGCCTTCCTCATGCATACTTAAAGAAGAAAAAAGACTTTTCGTTTCTTGATCACTCCTCCTCAGTGTTTATAACAAACAAACTGATTTAGATATCTGTTTTTCTTGAGGTGGAGTGAACTTACTGGTTCTAGTTATTCAATAATATAGTGTGAATCCTCGTTTTCGGGACTCATATAAGCAGCTGCCTTGAATCTTGCCATGTTCATGTATTCTTGAAAATTCCCAAGAATCAGAATGGTGAGAAATGAAACACCAACACCTTCGGTATCTTTTAATTTTTTACAAACATAAATAGATTTTCATTCGCCTTTGAAGCGTAACTTTTAAGTACCTTTATTTCGCCCTTTTCCAGGGATTACTATTACTACGTCTATTCTAGAAAACTGGCTACAACTATATATACATATATATATATATATATATATATATATATATATATATATATATATATATATATATATATATATATATATATATATAATATATATATATCCAATTGAATGACTGTTTTTCCAAGAATCAAAAAAACTATGCCTACTATTGCTTTTTAGTAGATTCAAGATTCTTGAAAATTAGAGAAAATCGATCGAATATGGTGTGACAAGTATTGCACTTTCGAGCGCAGAAATAAGAAGAATCATTTTAAATAATTAAACTACTTTGAATTTGTAATGATAATAATATATTCGCTCCTAGACTCCTCTTATAATAGTTTTTCAGTATAGAGCATAATACTTGATTCAGAAATTTTAGACCAATTCGAAATTTACTTCAGTAAGTGAATAATTTCTCTTAACCTACCAAATTTAATTTACTAATATAACTGAGGTGATTTCAACTTTTTGATCTTATCTTGATTTATAGAATATACTAATATCGCGAAATTGCAATTACATAAATCATATTATTAGTTCTAGGCAATCTCGATACACAACAATCATATTCATGTAAAATATACTTGTTGACTATAGTCAATTTCATATATCACATAAAGCGAACATGGAAAATTCTTCAGTAATTTGAAATTATCAAACAATACTCCAAGGGAGCTGGTTATATGCTTTTCGCCAGGCATTCAAAATGCAACAGTAAGTTATAAAAAATGTCAAGTGACCCCACTCAAGATTTGCATACAGCTGAATTCGAGAAGTCAGGAGGGCACTATATGACATTAGGCAGTCATTGCCTGAAAACGTTTTTCGGAAGAGTTTTCCGTGTCTGAGATCTCTAAGGCCATAAGCGACACGAAGATGGGTAAAGCTGCTGGCATGGATGGCATATACCCCGATTTCCTAAAGCACTGTGACCCAAAGGCAAGGCTCTAGTTGACACAGCTCTACAACAACATACTACGCTTGGGAAGGCTGCCAGCCCAGTTTAAAAGGACGAAGGTGGTTGCTACTCTCAAACCCGGAAAGACGGGTCAACGAGTCGAAGATTTTAGATCGATTGCTTTGTTGAGTATCTGCTATAAGCTGTTCGAGAGGCTCATCCTTAATAGAATACAGCCCGTCGCAGAGGAATTCATACCTGTTGAGCAGGCCGGTTTTAGGCCTGGAAGAAGCTGTAATGACCAGGTGCTCTCGGTGGCCACGCATATTGAGAGGGGTTTTGAGGAAAGAAAGAAATCTATTGCTGTGTTCATTGACTTGTCATCGGCGTACGACACGGTCTAGAGAAAAGGTATGCTCCTGAAGTTTTCCCATGTCGTACCTTGTAAATCACTGGTTACCTTACTCAATAACATGCTGTCAACCCGATTTATCGAAGTACACCTGAATGGCAGCTATAGACTTAATGACGGTCTGCCCCAAGGATCAGTATTGGCACCCGTACTTTTTAACATATACACTTCTGATTTACCAACCACATATTCTAAAAAGTTCATCTACGCGGATGACATCGCCCTTATTAGTCAGTCTACGGATTTCGAAACCTCTGAAACAGCCCTCGAAGCCAACCTCAAGAGGATGGATGAATACTTTGAAACATGGAGACTTAGACCCAACGCCACTAAAACTGAGACAGCTTGCTTTCACCTCAACAATAAACAGGCGGGCTATACCCCCAGTATTAGGTTTAAGGACCAGCTGTTGAGATACAACCCACATCCAAAGTACCTGGGAGTGACATTCGACCGCTCACTCACCTACAAAACTCACATAAAGAAGACAGTAGGGAAAATAAAAACTAGAAATAATATCTTCCACAGAGTTGACATATTTCTTATCGTTCCCCAATACAAATCGAGGCCTAACCACTATATGGATAACAATCCATAGCACCCTCTGCGAAAGATATTAGGAACCAACAAATCACTGCTTAGACTGAAAATGCATAATCCCGTCGAGAGAACAAATACTTCCTGACATGAAATGTCTACTCTACGACAGTGGCGTATGGGATTCCACAGCACACTAAGTTTGTATTTAAAATCTCTGGACATACTCACGAGAGCGCGCTCCGTACATACTTGTAGCGATATTCGCTATATTCAACAATCAATTAATGTGAAATATACTTGTTGACTATAGTCAATTTCATATATCCCATAAAGTGAACAACGAAAATAAATTCTTCAATAATTGAAATTTATCAAGCAATCCTCCAAGGCGACTGGTTATATGTATTCCTCCACGCGATATCTGCATTCACCACGCAACAATGTAGAAAATTTCAAGTTACCCCTACTCAAGATCTGCATACAGCTGTTTGGATATTATATAAGTATATATAATTCACTGTTGCATGTTGAATGCAGATTTCACGGTGCGGAATATATATAACCAGCTCCCTTGGAGGATTATTTAATAATTTCAAATTATTGAAAAAAATCTCAATATATTTATATGAATTTCGATTAAGATTAACACCCACGCATAAGTTTAAGGAAAACTCGCATGTAATTATTGTATTTTTGTTTTCTTCAACCCATTCATTCATTCTGTACGTTTTACAACTAATCTATAACTTTAAATTGATTCTTGAGTTATTATCCATTTTACGAAGTCATCGTCAATATTTCCTTCAAAGAAATCTCAGAAAATATCTGAATTATCTTGATATTGTCTAGCCCAGTATTTTCCAGTATAAATCCAGTCTTCCTGTTTGGTGAAAGGATTGATACTGTATTTGAACCACCTGAAAATAAAAGCCATATTTGAAAAATTGTGGAAATCATCGTACCAATGCCAACAAAATTGATTTACAGATTCGATGATAACAAATGTTTTTATTTTGTTAACTCGAGGGACCTACAGTTTAACGCCGGTTCCGAACGGCCAATGGGCTTGTAAACTATGTACATTACCCAACAATATATATAACCACTAAATTCCGGACATACACAACACCCAAGAGCAAGGTGGGACTCGAACCCACAATCCTCGGTTTACAAATGGTACAAGGCGTGTGACCTTACCGCTGGTCTACCGAGGCCTCATAAACAATAATTTTTGCTCAATGCAACTATCTTATGCCATAACTTTTTTTGTGTTTCTCTATTGTTGAATGTACTGGTTAAATATCTGTTGTCCCTTACTATATATAGAAGTAAATACTTTTAAAAACTTTAAAGCAGCTAGCTATGTAAATTTGGAGTGTTCAAAACCTTCGGTATGGAAAAATGAGTTTTTTTGCTGAATGCAACTGTTTGCCCTTACTGAATTTAAAAGCTTAAACTCTAAACACTTTATAGTAAGTAGCTGGCGATGTTAGTTAGAAACCTCAAAACGGTATGGGCTTATAAGTATTTTTGCTCAATTCAGCCGTGTTTGTCTTATTGGACTACTTAGTTTTAATCAATAAGTTTTTGTGATCTCCTGAAATTTAGAGAAAAAGCTTCTGTAGCTGCCAAGATTTTAATATTCACCATTTTGGCGTTGATAATTTTTTCTAACTAACTTTTCCTGCCCAAGTTATATGAAATGACTCATTGGTAGTGAGACACATTCAACAAATTTTTAATGAGAATTTGCAGTATCTTACTCTGGTGTCCACTCATTTCCTTTTTTGCTCTTTCGGTACTTATTTGCGCCTCTTTGTTTCTCTTCGAGTCTTGTTTTTTCAGATGCCGCACCATCCATGTCACCTTGTTCTAGCTTTCGAATATCGGGTCTGAGACGCGAATCTGTTGGACACAGATAATTCTCCATATCCTGTTCCATTTCATTCAGAGACATCGCAAATTCTGTAAATTGGTAATACTACAGAAGACTAGTTGAACCTACTGATTCCCACAATCACGTTTTCGTTAGCTCTTTTGGAATATATCTAGCCCAAGGAAAAATCCGCATTTTTATGTCAAAATATTGTTTCCAAAATAGCACACGAAAACGTAACTTTTACTTACATCTCCACTGTGCAAGGGCCTAGGTTTTACTTGCCATATTGTAATAGAGTTTGGAATATCCATAGAATATGAGGAATCACTTCTTGGGACGTCACTAGACTCTGGAAGATTTACGTCATCAACGCTCTGAAAACGAATTTATTACGGATCGATATTCAGGAAAAGATTAAATTCAATTATGTGAGAATTTGGAAAATGCCTACCCCTTGAACTGAGATAGACTTGAATGGGCTAACTTTCAGACTATTCAGTTTTTGTAGAACCTTCTTGGAAGCATGACATGGGGAATCGTTTGGACTTTTACTCCTTGGCTCTTCTTTCTTTGATTTATGAGGTAATTCTTTGGAATATTCCTCGTAATTCATATACTCTGTACATTTAATGAATTCTGTCCATTTGCCATAGATGAAAAACAATTTTTGTTTACTGCAAAATTTCAGAACAATATTAGCGTCACCACAGAAAAAATTGTTCAAAAAAATAATTCTATCCTAAAAATAGAAGTGTAAATCAGAAACAACTTCATGTATGTTATAAAATTTCCAAACATCATGTTGCACGTCAAATTTGATGAATTTTTCATTATTTGAGATTTGATTTGGTTCAGCCCAGATTTTTTTGAAACTTGGACGTGTTACGTATCATTTTGTTGACGAAAATGTGGAGTGAGGTTCCCCAGGGTTCGCTCTAGTGATCAACAAACATTGAAGTGAATATCTGATATCTGAAATAGTATAATATTGATGAACTTTAGACATGGTACGCTTAAAGGTCGCTCTAGTAATCAAAACAATTCTGGGATAGATTTATCTAGGGGAGTTTCTCAGAGTTCGCCTCAATGACCGATATACTTCAAAAAATCTAACATTCATTAATTTACAGTAGTGTTCCCCTCATGATCGCAATGGCAATGCACGCATTTGATAGTTTCACAGTTGATGGTTTCAAGATCTAGTATGGATGCCAAGTATAATTAAGATAAACTATGTAATGGGTATGTGATTCATCATATCGAAACGAAGTGTGTAAAAAACTTTAATCTCTAATAGGTACTGATGATTTTAGTTTGGCTAATTCTATAGCGTCTATTATACACAAAACTCTTGGAACTCTTGGAATGTTAATGAAGATATATTTTGTTGTAGTCGGAAAACGGTGTCGATGGTCAAAGAAGGGTGAGGCGTTTGCTTTTCAGTGTGTTCTATTTTTGGTCTCCTTCATGGATACTTCATTCACATTGAAATATTGACTGCTCTGTATTTTAATAAAGAAAGAAGCAGTGTTGGCAACAAACATTTTTTAGGCAAATGACAGAGGTTTGTTACAGATTTTCATTATTCTTTTTGAAACTATACATCATGATATGCACACCATAGCTAGATAAAATACAAGAGAAGTAATGCCTTAGTAAAAAGTCTCGATTTTCGATTACGTTTTCAATTTCCGGCTTTTTGCATCAATGTGAATGAGTACAGTAATAGAGTGGGTTCAAGAAAGTATGCATAATAAAGTTCATTTAAGTCGAGATACAGTTATTAACTTGAACTATCAATGTACTACACTCACAATTATGCATAGTTTGTTCTACTTAATGTAAAACAAAGCATGTTACTTACTTTTCATCACATATGTATCCTTCAACTCGATGGAGGTCTTTGTTGTTTGATCCTGCAGTTTTGAAGGTGAGATGGGCTCTATGGCCAGTAGAATGGTTGATTATTTCCATGTTACCACATTGTTCCATCCATAGTTTTCCTACTATGATATTGTGAACACAGCATTGAACATTGCTCCAAGTATACGCTTCTTTGAGCCTGCAACATTAACTCCGTAATATTAACCTGTAGGTACATAAAATCCAGGATTTAACATAAAATATTACAGAATTATATACCAATTTTCTCCAATTATTCAACCTGGAATATACGTCTTATTATAGTATATTTTAATTGGGAAGGACTCATTGAGACAATTCATTCAATATATAATTGAAGGGTGCATTCATGGAATTTGGGATTTGAAACTCTATATATCTAGTACGTGCTTATTGAACACTTTTCATAGATCTGGCTTTTTATTTTACTCCCTTCGTTGAATTGAAATTAAAACTTAAAAGTTTTTCACGTTTAGTTTTAAGAAAATCAGTATCCTTGTAGATTTGGAATATTTTTGAAAAAGAATACTCAATTCAATGCAAGAGGCAGACTGAAAACGTGTAAGATCAACATCAAAATAAGTCTTTTCCTGAAAGATGGAAACGTTTGAATTTTGAAATATTCGAACAAATTTACTTTTACTGAATAATATGAACAAGGAGGAATTTCAAATGATATTGATTTGGAGCAAAAAGTGATTTCCTTTGTTTCCCCTAGAATCAAAGAAATTATCTCACTTCGGAAACTCAACAGTGACAGTTCCCTTCGGCTGGATCTCCACGGTTTTCCCCCAATACTTCAGCTTCGGATGAATAGAGCCATGGAAGGTCCAGTCGTCTTCATGTTCAGCATGAAAAGCAGATATTGGAGGATGATGGCTAACTTGTTCACAAATAATTCTGAATTCTTCTCTCTCCAATTCATAGGTCTCCCCGAGAAGAGGGTTGAATGGTTTGCCTAATCTCTCCCAATTTGATGCAAGGGCACTAACAGCGAATCCTATGACGTATTGCATTCTGGAGATGGGATTTGGCTGTTGAGAGGCAAGCCTAAGTAGATGAGCATACTCCATATATTCTGTGAGCCGTTGGAGAAAGCTCAATGGTTCGTTGAAAACGACGGGCATTGTGATTTTGCTCAATTCTTTACCAATACAGTTTTTCAATACTGACCATATGTTGTAATCCTGTGGGTACATAGGAACTGGTAACACTTGTCTGAAATGATAATCAAAATGTTTTGGGCGAATATATTTCCTAAGAAATTTGACAAAATATGTATATATATATATATATATATATATATATATATATATATATATATATATATATATATATAGAGATATATATTTATTTATTTGAATTGTTGTTGCCTGTGAACTATTTTTAACTTTTTGATAATTATTAGCAATAACAGGCTTGGTGAATCTCAAAAAACGATTTTATTAAAAAGTTGACATTTCGCCACGACATTCGTGGCTTTATCAAAACTTTTGAAAATCTGAAATTTCTTTGACATTTATTGATTTGAAAAAATTTGAATTGTAAAAAAAGACTACTATGTTTCATCAAAGTTTTTCGGCTGTGGCCGTTCTCTGTTAATATTGAACCGAATAGCACGTAATAAATATATAACATCAACTTTTTAATAAAATCGTTTTTTGAGATTCACCAAGCCTGTTATTGCTAATAATTATCAAAAAGTTATATATATATATATATATATATATATATATATATATATATATATATATATATATATATATATATACCTAACCTAACGTTTTCTACATTTCAGAATTTATGAATCAGATATGGAATCATATATAATGATATATTAATATAATAAGTAAAATTTAGTCACTATCTTCCATCTTTGAAGATAACTACTTGAATATTTTTTATGTTAAAAGATAATCATTTTCATTGAAAATTGCAAAAAAGATTTATTCACAATTAAAAGGAATCTCGAAAAAATTTACTTTGAAAAAATGTACTTTGTTTATCTAATATCTATGATTAAGGAATGAAAAGAGATTGCTGTCAGTCAATATACAATAGTCTAGATAGAGGCAGAAGGACCTCGCAGGATTCAATCTGGACGACCGTCCAAAACAGACATGACTAGAAGAGTAAAACGAATTAGAAACCTGGGCAAAAACATTGGGCGGAACCAGTATAATGCTAAAGAACATGAATCTGCTCATAATAAATGGAGGGGTTTCAAAATACGTATTAAATATATCATGGTTTTTTTTTGTTTATTTATGGTACTTAATACCTCTTGTGTTCGTTTAAATATATATATATATATATATATATATATATATATATATATATATATATAAATAAATATATATATATATATATATATATATATATATATATATATATATATAAATATATATATATATATATATATATATATATATATATATATATATATATATATATATATATATATATATATATATATATATATATATATATATCTAATATATAAAATTCTCGTGTCACGGTGTTAGAAGTTAAACTCCTCCGAAATGGTTCGACCGATTCTCATGAAATTTTGTGTGCATATCGGGTAGGTCTGAGAATCGGCCAACATCTATTTTTCATTCCCCTTAATGTTAAGGGTGGTCCATCCCTTGATTTTTTTTTGATTTTTCAGACAAAATTTTCTGTTCTATGTTTTTTATGATACAACATTCAAAATTACATACAACCCTGAATTTGCGCCCCTCTACGATCAACATCTATTTTTTATTTGTTGAACTCCTCCGAAATGGCTCGACCGATTCTCATGTAATTTTGTGTGCATATCGGTTAGGCCTGAGAAACGAACAACATCTATTTTTCATCCCCCTGAATGTTGAGGGTGGTCCACCCCTTAATCTTTTTTTTATTTTTCAAAAAATCAACCCCTATTTTTATTTGTTAATTATAAAAATCAATTTTTCAGGCAAGATTTAAATTTCTGTTTTGTCATGACTCAAACCTAAAAAATTCATATTACTCTCAATTTTTCACCCTTCTACGATCAACCCCTAATTTTTCATTGCAATTTTAATTTTTTTTTAATTTTATCCACAAATCCGCAATAGGGTTGCAATATGACAGTTAAAAATAACAATAGTCGGTCTGAGAATAGGTCGTAATATATTTTTCAGACCCTTAAGTGATTACGGTGGTCCACCCCAAACATTTTTATGAATTTTTTGGACAAAATTCTTTATTTTCATTTTTTTATGATGTAGCATTGAAAAATACATACAACTCTGAATTTTCACCATTCTATCAATAACCCATATTTTATAATAGCCATTTTAATAATTCAAACTTTTGCCGGGTCAGATAGATTGATAGATAGATAGTTAGACGGATAGACAGATAGATAGAAAGATAGATAGAAAAATAGATAAATAGTTAGATAGATCGGCAGATAGATGAATGGATAGAAAGATAAATAGATAAAATCATTTATATGGCAGAACAACGTTTGCCGGGTCAGATAGATAGATAGATAAATGGAAAGATAGATAACTATCTAGAAAGAAAGATAGATAGGTAGATATACATCGGCAGATAGGTGAATAGATAGAAAGATAGATAGATGAAAATAATTTATATGGCAGAACAACGTTGGCCGGGTCAGCTAGTATATATATATATATATATATATATATATATATATATATATATATATATATATATATATATATATATATATATATATATATATATATATATATATATATATATATATATATATATATATATATATATATATATATATATATATATATATATATATATATATATATATATATATATATATATATAGACAACTTTATTCGTATTAAGTTTTGCCTGGGCTGTATTGATAGTTATTGATCTTTTATTAGCATTAATAGGCCATGAATTTTTTAAACCAGTAGTTCTTAACCGGTGGTCCGCGGACCACTGGTGGCCTCTGGAGGCAACCGAAGTGGTCCGCGAAGCCATGCATAAAATATGGTCCTTATTTTGCACTGCAATGTGATGAATCCATCGACGTTCCACGATACTGTCAATTACTCTTATTTTTTCGATTTCTGCATGACAATAAATCATTTAAAGAAGAGTTACTGTACTAAATCCTGAAGATTTTTGGAGCAAAAAGTCAATTTCATTCTCCAACATTCAAGATATTGCACTACGTTATTTAACTGTGTTATCATCAACATACTTGTGTGAGCATGGATTCTCAGCGCTTTTGATAATGAAAAGCAAGCACTAAAATCAGCTGGATGCCAGTGGTGACATGCGTTTGGCTTTAAGTAGCACTGTACCAAGGTTTCAAAAGTTAGTTAAGACTATACAGTCACAAAAATCTCATTGAAATACTACATTCACCTGTGTAATATAAAATTGAAATTGAATTATATCAGTGTTTCATTTATTAACAAATAGAACAACTGTTTATTCATTTGGAATTACTGTAGGCATATATAATCATCGACTTTTTGAAGGTAATATTACCTTCGAAAAGTTGGTGGTCCCTTAGAAGACAGAAACTTTGTTAAGTGGTCCCTCATTATGAAAAGGTTAAGAACCTGTTTTAAACCGATGTTATTTATGAGTAAACGTTTAGTAAAAAATCAATAGGTACATATATATATATATATATATATATATATATATATATATATATATATATATATATATATATATATATATATATATATATATATATATATATATATATATATATATATATATATATATATATATATATATATATATATATATATATATATATATATATATATATATATATATATATATATATATAATCTCTTGATAATTATTAGCAATAACAGGCTTGTTGAATCTTAAAAAACTCGATTTTATTAAAAAGTTGACGTTTCGCCACGACATTCGTGGCTTTATCAAAAATTTTCTTGAAAAAGTTTTGATAAAGCCACGAATGTCGTGGCGAAACGTCAACTTTTTAATAAAATCGAGTTTTTTAAGATTCAACAAGCCTGTTATTGCTAATAATTATCAAGAGATTAGAAATAGTTCACAGGCAACAACAATTCGAATAAATAATTATATATATATATATATATATATATATATATATATATATATATATATATATATATATATTTGATTAATTCAGCTGAATTTTGTATTATAAAGTTATACAAAAATCATTTTGATGATATTGTGTTGATATCTTTCTAGAATTTATTTGAATAAATAAATATATGTAAGAATGAATTTTTCTTTATGAATATCTAATTGAGCAATCCATATGATTTATGGATATTGTTCCTGCGATAATGTAATCTACAAATTTGCAGGAAATTTCATCAATTTAACTTTACAACTGAATCAATTGAATTTACTTAGTATGTATATTGAAGTCTCAATTTTTTCTATAAAAATTCATGAAATTTTTACAGAATATTTCAGCACAAATTTTCAAGGATGATTTCCTCTGAGGAACTTCCAATTGCTGAATATGCATGTGATGGAAAAAATAGTTTATTGTTGATTTTCTCACCATCCCATCCATGCTAAGTAAGTACTTATATCACTATCGCTGAATAATTGTACACATAATGAATGAGTGTTTCGCGGACACTCAACACTTTCAATCACTTCGTTGCGATATAAAACATTGCAGGTATTCAATTATATTCTATTATATCAAATATTAGTTGTTGTACGCAAGATACATCTTTTCGATGAATTTGATACGCTATGAAATGTTGGAGGAAAATCCATAATAGTCAAATTGCGGCACTTGATGAGGAAATTTGAAATTATTTGTTCCAATATAGTTTATCCTTCCTTGGATTGAGTAAATTGATTATGATATGAATAGACGTATAATGTAGCGTGAACAATTCCCAAAAAAAATGCATTCTTTCATTGATGAATGACTAATTTCCTACTGATATACATCCGTAATTGTTATAAACGAAAAGCTCGTGAATGATTAATTAATAGGCATTTCAAATTTAAATTAATATATATCTTGTTGAAAAATTCCAACAGTTTGGTTACTTATTCACAAAATGAAATAAGGTGATGGTTTTTGTACTCAGAACTATAGTATTTATTATTGTTATTAATAACTGAACTATCAAATGAACTTCAAAAGTATGGTTAATAATATTATCGCCTCAAATAGATATCCTATCCCTGAGAAGGTAGATAAATAGCTACCAATAGTCGAAGCTACTGAACTAGTTAGCCGAATCTTCTTGCTCACTAGCATTTGGGAGTTCTCAGTTTCAAATCCCGAGGTCTTAAGTTTTTCTCATAGGTTTTTTCATGGTGTTGGCAAGTCACGGCTTGTAAACTAACATATGCTAATGCTGGGCTAGTATTTATACTGTAAACTCCACTTCACTTCCTCAGGCCATCCCCAATGCACTTATGCATACAAATGCATCCTATGATCTGGTTCAACAAGTGCCTCCCCATAAGTTATGCAGCCCGTCACCCTCATACAAGCTTGGACGAGGAAAGAACATCTTAGACCAGGGATCGTCAACCTTTTCCCACCTAAGAGCACATTCTAGCATTCCTGTTAGGGGCGGGCACCATTTAAAATTTGAATGTTCATGGTAAATTTATAGTTATAGGAGATTTTTAATAAAACACAGAATGTGGCAGAAAAAATGTTATTAAAAAAACATAACATAGGTGTTTATATTTCATGTAATAGTGCCTTGAAAAGGCGGTGTTGCATGGGGACTTCTCAAATAAATTTGACTATTTTGTAAGTATTTTCATGGCGTGCCCAAAGGATAGTATTCTACCACACAAAATTTCCTACGACATGAAGTTTGGAAATGATTCATCTTTCTTGCAGAGGGCATCAAATCTTTTGATATTAATTGATATCAATTGACTTTGCATATGTTCTATATATGTTATTAATTGATATCCATTGACTTTGTATATGTTCTAAATATGTTAGATATCCTTCCCTCTTGTTCGTCCTTTCATGTATATTCAGTATATTTTCTTTTACAGTAAAGCCACTAAATACTATTCTCACCACAACTACTAACTGTGATATGTCCGTTATGTCTGTAGACTCCTCAAGTTGTAATTAGAACCACTCACATACTTCCAAATCACCTTTTAACTGAGCATGCAAGTCTTGTGAACTATCGTGTATTCTTCTTGTGATGGTGCTGGCTGACAACTGGAGGTCTTGTATTGCTGTTTCTTTTAACAACTCACCATCCTGGAAAGGATTTTTCTTCTTTGCACCGGGTTGGAAGAGCGAGGTAGTCCAGAAGTAGGCAGTGACCGTCAGTTGAGACCACTGCGCTACTCGTTCTAAGTTTTCATACCGCACAAGAATCTGTTCTAGTCTACAGAATAGACAATAGACCATGAATAGCGGGCATCAGGCGCGGATCCAGGCCCGACTTTTGGGGGGGGGGAACTTTTATATATTCAAAAGCCAAAAGGTACTGGTATTTTAGGCTATGGTAAATCGAGTAGCTCCCAATCAAAACAATTAGGTGGGAACGTTCCCCAGTTCCCCCCTCTGGATCCGCGCCTGGCGGGCATACGTAAAACGGTAGACGTTTTCGTAACACATAAGATAGGGACAAAGGAAGAATAGATCACCTAATCACTATCACCATCAAAAATAAATATGTAATTGAATAAATCACACAAGGCACTTTTGGTATATTTTTATATATAATATGAAAATTATTTGTTTCTAAAAAAATATAAGTAGCATAGATCCGTCACCATTTCCTCTTATTTTTGTTCATTTTTACATAAGAATTCTCAACCCCCTAAGTCAATTTGGAGGGGCTGAAGAGATAACCAAATCTTGTAAATCTGAAAAACGCATGAAATTTCTATATCAAAATTGTGGCGGTGGAGGAAAACACTCGAAACACCAAAGAGTGCCTCCCTAACATCATTTGGAATGGATGTAGCGATGCTCAATGCTTGAAAACTCTCGAAGCTAGTACCGCTAAAAGGCACTTTCTTAACACCAACTTAATTCACGTAGAAATTTGCAACCCTCTCACTCAATTTTGAGGGGTTTTGTTTCCCAGTAGCTAGAAGGCTGAATTTCGGGAAAATTTTCTTCTCACTTCCTTGTCCAAAAATTTTTGATTAAATTCATCCAAATTTTAATAGTTTTGTTCAAAAAAAATATCATAGAATAAGGCAAAAAATGCGTAGTATTAGTTCAATATTTCCAAAACACTTTATGATTTAGATAAAACTAAAACGCCAATATGAAACATGACTCTATTTTGCATTTGAAAAAATGCAATGAAAAATACAGGTCCGTATTTGAAAATTAAAAGTTGTGGAAGTAAATATATACGATACCCTGTATATAATTTTTATTCAGATATTTGGATAGCCTACAAAGAGTTGCAATGGCAAAGTGACAATTTGTTTAAAAAAAATTCCTAAAATAAAAAGATATAGGCAAAAGAAGAATTTCGAAAATTTTGATTTTTCCTGTATAACTCCAGAACTGAAGAAGCTAGGTCCGATTTTTCAAATTCATATAATTAACCTCTGAAAGACGCTACTTTTCCCCCTCTATCTCTTACCGTTATCGAAATCCCTAAAGCATAGACTCGAATTTAAATAGCCCTGTATATATATATATATATATATATATATATATATATATATATATATATATAAATCAGAGAGCCAATTATTTCATGGGATAATATGACGGTAAAAAATAGTTGAGATTTTTCAAATTGTGCTTGAAATGATTGACGAGTGTCATAATAGAAACACTTGCACTTTTAAATCTCGATGAAAAATATTTGGTTCAAACATAATTCTTGGTTTGAGGCCTCGGTAGACCAGCGATAAGGTGAACCGCCTTATACCGTTTGTAAACCGAGGATTGTGGGTTCCAGTCCCACCTCGCTCTTGGGTGTTATGTATGTCCGGAATTTAGTGGTTATTTATGATTGAAAATTGTTGGGGTAGGTCCCTCGAGTTAAAAAAAAAAAAATTCTTGGTTTGAATAATATTTGAAATATTCATGAGATGTAAACTTATTCTATTTATGTTTTATATTATTAATGATGAACAAAAACAAAACTTGAATTTACTGCGTTTATTATCACAAAAATACTTTGAAAAATATTACACTGCGATTGCAATTTCGGTCACTAGACCATCATCGGGCAGATTGAGCTAAGAAGTTTTGTTTTTGTTCATCATGTTAAATTATCACGTAGTAACGACGGATTCCATCAATTATTTTATATTATACCTTTATGTATCTCTTATATGTAACAAGACTATATTTAATTTTCGTTTCAATTTTCAACAAGAATTGAGTTGAGGCAATTATCATATGTGATACTTACTGTTAATGCTATACATTTTTTTTGCTCAAGTTGATTTAGATATTGGTATTGAAGAAACTTATGATGCCTTCTATAATCAGACTGAAATAACAACATAGATTAAGTAATAACTTGAAAAACAATCTCCAAAATTTCTTCTCTTGTTTTAATATTTTCTCAATGCCTGCATATATTGAATTTTATTTGCTTTACGCATTACAATACATCGTGAAGTTTACCAATAAAAAATAATCTGATGTAATGAATTCTAGGTTTTTTCAACATGTAGTTTATCAACAAATACATATTTCGATAACCAACCGTAGCTTCTGTTGATAAAACTGCGTTGAGGTTTTGGGGTTTTCTCCTATCTAATTGATTGTGAATAACAGATCAAGTCTATTTAGGTAATGGGACTTTATTAATGAATAAATAAGAACTTTTCCGGGTTATCCATATACAAAATTCAATTCAATCTGTAAAATCACTTGCTGAGGTGTTCATTTTGAAATCTATAATATGTTACTTTCATACCGTTATCATCTCAGTTCCTATTGTTAATATCCTTACTATTTATTATATACTTTATACTATGAGATTATTTCAATAATATTTATCATGTAAATAGAACAAGGGAAATTATTTTATAATTGAAAATCCACTAGCACATTACTGAATTACCAATGAATCTATAATTGTACAGTATTTCAGATTATTTATAATATAAAAAATCATCTAATTTTATTAACATAAGAGACCATCCATAAATTACGCAACACGAATTAAATGATTTTTAGAGACACCCCTCTCCCGTCCTTGTCATAACTGGTCACATTTGTGTGAACCCTTCGCTCCTTTTGTGACGTCACATATTTTCCATTTTTTTGTTAGAGTTGAAGTTTTAATTTAAATACGTAAGATTTATACATATGATGTCATGAAGCTTATGACTCATTCCCACCTTGTCACACGATGGCACACTTTGTTGACCCCTCCCACCCCTTTAACTTGTGACGCTTGATAACGCTATTAAATAGTACTATAGCTACTAGTTTTATAGCTAAATTTGCAAAAAATTCTGTAATTAATCAAATTTTTGATATATTGAAAGAAGTGAACTGAAACTCAGATATGTCAACTAATCCGGAGATCTTCACAGACTCACGAATTTGATGACATTTCTGTTATTTGATTATTTTAGGCTGACAATGACGAAAATTATCTTGTCACTCGATCACTGATTTTTGATTCAAGTAATCAAACTAACCTATACTGACCCAACCTTATCAAGAACTAACCTTCTGGAATCAGGAAACTAGCAAATTTCTGAATTTACTACTTCTTTAAAATAAAAACACTTGGCTTATGTTTCACAATATAAAAAATATTTAGTTACTGTATTTAGCAGTAATGAAAAGTCGACATGTTTCGAGTTATGAACTCATTATCAAGACTGACTACAGGAGAGTATTGCATCTTATTTTATAAAACAGACAAAAGCAAAGGTGATACCTGAAAATCAATTCGTTCGTTTACAAGGGGTAATTGACTATTATGGGCGGAACTTATTTCCAGAATTTCGAGAAGGTCAAGGCGTTTACCCTTGTTACCTGAATGTAACAATTTGGTTTTGTTGAAATCCAGGAAGTGATTGAATTTTATACAATGTTCAGAGAAGCCAGTGGTATTTTTGTTTTGTAAAATTGACTTTTTATGTTCTTCAATACGAATATTTATATTCCTTCCTGTCTGTCCAATATAGAAAGCAGGACATTCGTCGCAAAATATTTTGTAAATACCACTGTTTTCTCCGATGTTAGATTTTTCTTTATTATTGACCAAGAATGACTTCAAGTTTCTTTTATTTGTACAAATTGTTTTAACGTTATTTTTCGATAGTCTGTTACAAATTTTGCTACTCAAATTAGGCACATAATTTATTGGGAAGTATTTTTGTTCTTCATTAATAGTTTGCGTGGGGTATATTGAATGCAACAGATACTTAATTCGTTTTTTCCCAATGAGCTTGTCGATAAGACTTTCATTGTAACCGTTATTGATGGCTAATAATTTAATTGTATTAACTTATATTATTAAATTTTAAATAACTCTGTTTCAAACATAAGTTTAAGGCAACGAAACAATGTCTGCCTTAAACTTATGTTTGAAACAGAGTTATTTCAAATTTAATAATATAATATACAAACAAGAAGACGGATTGCCCATGGGATCACCGTTATCGCCTTTGTTGAGTGAAATTCTCATGAATAACTTAGAAGAAAAAATTTTCAATGCTGATAATAATTTAATTACTAACGTTTTATTATGGAGGCGTTATGTAGATGTTATTTTTTGTATTTGGACCGGTACAGATAGGCAGTTAGATAATTTCCTTAAATACATAAATACTTTCTACAACTCGATTCAATTTACAAAAGAAGTAGAAAACGAAAATGGTACCTTGAATTTCTTAGACGTTCAGATTGCTAGGAATTTGAATTCTCTTACTTTCAACATTTATAGAAAACCAACCTTCACAGATACTTTAATTCGCAGCGACAGTAACCAACACATTAAAATAAAACTTAGTGCTTTTCATTCGTTCATACATAGGTTGTTCACGATTCCATTATCGGAAACAAATTTTCAAACGGAAGTTAATACAATTAAATTATTAGCCATCAATAACGGTTACAATGAAAGTCTTATCGACAAGCTCATTGGGAAAAAACGAATTAAGTATCTGTTGTATTCAATATACCCCACGCAAACTATTAATGAAGAACAAAAATACTTCCCAATAAATTATGTGCCGAATTTGAGTAGCAAAATTTGTAACAGACTATCGAAAAATAACGTTAAAACAATTTGTACAAATAAAAGAAACTTGAAGTCATTCTTGGTCAATAATAAAGAAAAATCTAACATCGGAGAAAACAGTGGTATTTACAAAATATTTTGCGACGAATGTCCTGCTTTCTATATTGGACAGACAGGAAGGAATATAAATATTCGTATTGAAGAACATAGAAAGTCAATTTTACAAAACAAAAATACCACTGGCTTCTCTGAACATTGTATAAAATTCAATCACTTCCTGGATTTCAACAAAACCAAATTGTTACATTCAGGTAACAAGGGTAAACGCCTTGACCTTCTCGAAATTCTGGAAATAAGTTCCGCCCATAATAGTCAATTACCCCTTGTAAACGAACAAATTGATTTTCAGGTATCACCTTTGCTTTTGTCTGTTTTATAAATTACGATGCAATACTCTCCTGTAGTCAGTCTTGATAATGAGTTCATAACTCGAAACATGTCGACTTTTCATTACTGCTAAATACAGTAACTAAATATTTTTTATATTGTGAAACATAAGCCAAGTGTTTTTATTTTAAAGTTTATACTTTATTCTTTATGATGTTTCACCAAGTGATGTGCGAGAATTCAAACTCAGTTATTTACTACTTCCTTTAATCCAGAGGTTATGTTGTATTAGCTTAATTTTTCGAAAAAATTTTTATCGAGCTACAAAATCAGTTCATGTTCATGGTTTTCAGCCCAACATAAGCAAATAACAGAAATTTCATCAAACTTCGTGAGCCTGGTAAGATCTACATAGGACATCCATTCATTACGCGAGAGAATTTTGGCATTTTTTTCGCCCCACACCCCCTTGGTGAAATGTCTTGAGATTTTGTTCTACCCTCTACCCTTCCCCGAATCTCACGTGAGATTTTTAAAATGCGTATGTGTTTTGTAAATGAGTTAATCTGTGCTCGATTCCATTAGATTTACCTATTTAAAAAACCATTTTCTTATAATTTTTTCTATTCAAGACTGGTTAAGAATAGTATTTAAGATTGTTAATGACGAAGCATAGAATCACTATGAGATTTAATGATAAAATACAACTCAAATTTGTAAAAGAATATTCACTCTGATTCAATCCACGGAGACTCATGTATGATTTCAAGAGTGACTACTGGAACCAACATGTCCATGTAATTTTCAGTAAAATCATCTTCTTCTCCAACCTCGCGCTGAATAAATTGTTTCCAAATGATGAATTTATTTATACTTAATGAATTACAATACAATACAATATTCTTTATTTGCTTGCTTCTCATTTGGAATGATTTAGCATCGTCAAGGCTTACAAAAAGTTTGAAAAATAATTTAACAAAGTAATGAAACCTGAAATTAAATACACTAACAATATAAAAATTGGTAAAAGCAATATGCTTACTTAAAATATTTTAAAATTACATAATAAACAAGATGTCACATTTAAAAATACATAGACACTATATTTGACAGTTTAAAAATTCCTCAACAGTGTAAGGGGATAGGTCCAACAACAGTGGTTTAATCTTGATTTTGTACTCTTTCATTAATAAATCTCTTAGATACGGTGATAGATGGTTAAAAAGTCTCAAAGACAGAGTAATGTAGCTTTTATACGTGAGGGTTAGCCGATGTTGAGGAATAAAAAGATCATCCCCATTTCTTGTATGATATTCGTGTCGAGAGTTTACAGTAGAGAGGGTAGCTTGTTTAGACTTGACGTATACGAGACACTGATACACATAAAGTGCGGCCAGAGGCAAGATGTTAAATTTTTTAAACAGTGGCCTGCAACTATCTGTTGGCTTTATTTGACCCAAAATACGTATGGCTGTCTTCTGCAGTGTAAATATCTGCACCCAATATGTGGAATGTCCCCAGAAAAGCAGTCCGTAAGAGATCTTAGACTGAAACAGTCCCATGTAGGCAGCCCTAGACACATGAAAAGGAACATACTCTGAGATTCTACGTAGTAAGTAAAGAGTACTGGAAAGTTATGGAGACGAAATAGATATATGTTGTCCCTCCAGTTCAATCTTGTGTCAAGGGTGACCCCTAAGAATGGTAAGGATTTCTGACCATCCTCCAGCTCTTTCAATGCGAACATAAGTGTATTGGTCTTATCTATGTTAAGACTCAGTTCATTAGGCGTTAAAAAGTCTTCCACCTTAGTTATCGCAGCTTTTGCCTGCTGTTCTAAATAAGCAAGGTCAGAATGGGTCCCACAGAGGGTAGTATCGTCGGCATACTGGATGGTACGTACAGGACTCATATGCTCCGAAAGTTCATTGACATGAAGTATAAATAAAAATGGCCCCAGAATTGAGCCCTGAGGCACACCGGCTGTAACATCCAAAGCAGGCGACCTCACACCCCTATGTTCTACCACATGTCACGACCTGATGAATATGAGGAAATTAAATCAGCCCCCCTGATTCTTCTATCAGTGCATAGTTAAAACGCGGTGAATATTATTATGTATGATTTAGCCATATTTTAGTGGATAAATATTTTCAACCTAATTTAACCCAGTTTTCTAGCACTTTTATGATGATGGAGATTACCCCCTCTCCCACGTGAGATTGAGTGAGATATCGCTCGACCACCTACCACCCCCTCCCCCCTAAAACACCTCACGTAATTAATGGATGCTCCCATAAGAACCCGTAATAATTGTGTCATATAAAATAGAACTCTTGTTCTAATTTGTGAATTGAACGTTAAAATCTCACGTCGATTTCATAATAGTAGTGAGTATATCTTTGTGGTTATATTGATTACTGATTTGCAGCGATAACTCTTAGGTTTTCATGTGCAATTTTCTCCATTTTAAATTAACTTAAATTTGAGGTTATTCAATCCAGGATGATTCTCTTCTGAATTATGTATTAGTTGAGGTAAAGACTTCACGTATTTAATGTCAAACGTCCTAAAATGTTAACAATAATTTTTGAAGATTTGCAATGTCATATTTGAAGTCTATCAAACGATTTTTTTCTGTATCACAAAATTTAGAAAGTTGTTTCTTTTTGTTACATATATTTGTGTAAATATCTTGAGTAACAGCGTCCATCATCAGAGTATCCAATTGTATAATAATATATAAATTTTTGTTTCTCTTTTACGAAATTCAAAATTAAATTGATAAATAGCGATAATTCAGTCATATAAGAAGAAAATGGTTTACCCAAAACCCCACATATAAATAGTTTTTGGCACAGCATTGATTGCAACGAACGCCTGAGCAAGTTTGAAGTATACAAATAGGTCAATATAATATCTATGAGACACATTTGACATTGACCTGGGAAGCATCATTTTAGAGATCTCAGTGGTTTCGTGTACTCACCTATATTCTTTTTTCCCTTTTTCCATTGTAGACAATTGCTTACAATATCTAATTTCTTTTCACAAAACATTCGACACAATCAAAATCACGAAACCCTGAGATAATTTAAAACTGATGGTTTCTACGAGCACTTAATTGTAAAAAGATCACTTCCACTTCATTCGCTATTTGTTGTTGATGCGCTTCTGGTAATTATTTAAATCAGTCTAAATAGGCGATCAAAGGTTTGCCCAATTACAGGTTGTTGGTTAAGGTAAATAGGTTTTGGGGTACCTATGAGAATCGATTAACACACCTCTGCCCTGTTCAACAAGATGAGCTCAAAATTACGAAGTGGATGCTTGAAGAGCGCATGTCCCATTTCGGGGGATTGTGGAGGATTTTAAAGGAATCTGAACCGATCGATTACCTTTTGACCGAAATGTGGAAGTACGTGTGATTGTTCACTCGACATATGAAGTTTTATGATATGATATGATGAATGTAACATTGTCGGCGAAATAATTTTTCAGATATATCGATCTGTATGAGTTTTGCTTGCACAACAGAATTGTATGCACATACTAATCAAGCACAAAGTCTGCATCATATTCAATAATTGATGAGATGAATAAACATCAATCATTAGTATAACATACATTAGTGTTTTTGATGAATATAAAAATTTAGATTATAATTCATCTATTGCCAATACACTGTATAGGTGCACACTGAGCTCTAAATGTTAGACATCTTAGATAATATTTATGTTCGTTACAAATCTACTGATATCATAAATTGATTCTTTGTTTTCTCATTGTTGTACAGTTCTGTTAACGACAACTCAATCTTTCCACTGAAATAATATAGAGATGCTGTGAAAATTTATGTGAGAGAAAATTAAGTATTTCACGGTTTTGGCAATTTATATAACATATTTCATAAGTTGGTTTGTCTGATCATTCACCCAAATAGTAACTCTAATTTCGTGTGTGAAAACTTGAAGCAGGAAAGTATCCGAAGGGGTCCACCTAGGGTTGCCAACTCTCGAGAAGATACACCCGGGAGAATTTTAAGAAGTCGATTAGATGGGGGAGTGGGTGTAAGAAAAAGTCAATCAATTTTAAATTCATATTTACTTTGCTTTGGAGCAGTATCTAATATTTGACAGGTGTTGACCACAAAATCATAATCATTAAAGATCGACGTTTGTTACAGCGACGGTTGCGTATAATTGCGAAAAACCGGAGAAATTATTGCAACCCAGGAGGTCGGGAGGTTAACCATTATTACCGGAGTCTCCCGGGCAACCCGGGAGGGTTAGCAACCCTAGGTCCACCCGAAACTCAGGAAAGCACCTACAAAATAATCTATTTATGAATTCTATAATAAAAATGGAAGTTCCGCGAACAGAGCACCGAGTTAGTTAGCCAAGTACTTAAGTATGTTGGCTAGTATTCGGGAATTATCGGGATCAAACCCCTGGATCGACCAGTCGACCATGAGTTTTTCTCAGAGGTTTCCTC
Organism: Cynegetis impunctata; assembly: GCA_030704885.1. NCBI lineage: Eukaryota > Metazoa > Arthropoda > Insecta > Coleoptera > Coccinellidae > Cynegetis > Cynegetis impunctata. The sequence continues at coordinate 608,499 of JARQZK010000746.1, forward strand.
ATAGCGTATGCGAGTCACTGTTTGCAAAATATTCCATAAATATTCTGCCTCGCCCATCCTTAAAACACTAAGTTAGTTAGCCAAGTTATTAGGTACGCTGGCTAGTATTTGGGAGGTCCCAGGTTCGAACTACGGGATCGACTGGTCTGCCATTTTTCTCAGAGGTTTCCTCATGGTGTTAAGTAAGTCACTGCTTGCATACTTACAAGGCGAATGCTGGGCTAGTATTATCCTCTAAACCTTACCTTTTTTTTATCGAGGCGAGAACTTCAAAAGCGATACCCGTTCAACATTGCCTACCCACTAAAAACACCTCTGTTCCTTCGGTTTCCGGGAGTTTGCCTACTAAACCTCCAGTCTCGCACTTAGATTAGGACTCACGTACTGCGGTCAGCACTAGAACCTGTTTCCTTCCTTGTGTCTATATTTCAAGACCCAAGTGTATGTCCCTCTGCGTCGCGTCGCATTAATTTTGAAATCAAGTAAACATACCTGACGACTGCCCGTGGCATTCTCTGTCGACATAAAGTATGTTCGCTTCATCCCAGGTTGGTTCGATCTTGAATAATGCTCATCACTCCGACATCGAGATCCAATATCCATTTTCACACTCGTCGTCTGCAACTGCCATTACTCCGACATCGAGATCCAACATCCATCTTCACTCTCGTCGTCTGCAATGAGCATCGTTCGTTTTCGAACCTGACGATCCGCTTCCATCCCACCGTGCCGTCCTCTGTTGGGCGCTGCCCCTTACTAGCGAACTGATGAAGAACGTGTCTGATGGACAAACATCTCTCAGTCCATCTAGGTCTGCCTTCACTCCTCGTCGTCTTCAGTTTCAATCGCTTGCTGTCGAATTCACCGCTTTCCCAGGGCGATGCTGCTTTCTCGGTGGTCTGGTCTCGAATGTGTAAACCTTACCCACACTTCCTCTGTTCCATAAATATCTTGTCTCGCCCTTCCATGATGCACTTGTATATACAAGTGTATCCTCTGTTCTGGCCGAAGGAGTTCATCCCCATAACTCAAGCTGCCCGCCTCCCTGACACATACTTCAGGAAAGAATGAAACACGCGGAATTTGCCGTTTTGCATCCTTTATATATTTGTACATCTGATCTGGCTGAAGGAGTTCATCCCCTAAACCCAAGTAGCCCCCCTACCTCACACAAATTTGAGGGAGGAATGAAACATACGCAATTTACCCATTTTTGCGAGCAGAGCTATAAATATGTCCAGAGATCTACTTGGCAACTCTGAAAATAGTAGTTTCTCGAATAAAAACAGGATTCATAGGTTCACTTGCAGCCATAAATTAGAAGATTCGTAGACAAACCTGAGACGGCTGAGCTAATCTATAACAAAAATGCCTAATGCTTAAGAATCTGTTGCATGATGAAATTTTCTCAAAATCTTTAAGAGGTGAAAATATAGAACTTGCTATTGAATATTGGATTTGAATAATGTAAATAAAATTTTATGCCAATTTCACATCGAACTTTTTCGTCTAAGATATACAAAAATCATTCATCTGAAAACAATTTTCAAATTTTCATGTAAAAGACTTTAATATACTCATTTTATTAATTCAAATTATAAATTATTAACATCATTAACTTTAAGAAGGATATATCAATTAATGCTTAATCGCAAATAATTTTGTGGAGGAAGAATAATAACTCGAAATAATTTCAACTAATTCGGCAGAATGGAATGATTAGATTCGTTGACTACATTTCAAAAGAAATAATTTGTTTTTAGAAATATGAAATTTACTTGTCAGACTCCCAATTAAACTTTGCAGAAGAAGATAAAAGAACAAAGCGGTCTATTCAATAAGTTCTATTATCCATATCGGCCGTATCATCTGCTATGCACATGCAGAATTGTCATAAAGGTTGTCTGGCCTACAAGATTTCATGTTTAGTGGCATACCTGAAGTATTAAAATGATTGTACCGAATCAGTACTCTTTCAGATATTTCTTAAATATATAGATTATCATTTCAAATGCTTTCTGAAAGTTTTTATTTCAATATTACTTTAATACGAAGAATTTTCAATCAAAAAAAGATGAACTTCTCTATATAAATATATATATATATATATATATTTATATATATATATATATATATATATATATATATATATATATATATATAAATATAAAAATATATATATATATATATAAAAAATAATAATAATAATAATAATAATATATATATATCCTTTCAGACATTATATAAATGTATAGGACAAGTCACATACTAAATATACATATTAACCTAACAAGTAACAAATTAACTTATTAGGAGAAAGACTAACAGAATTCAACTGAAAAATATTCTTTTAAGCTGTAAAAGCAGTGTTTCAACAGAATCTTCTTAATTTCCTTCTTGAAACATAATAAATCTAAAGACCTAATCCCTTGGGGGAGACGATTGTAAAGTTTGATTCCTACATAACTAGGCGATAACTCAAACTTAGAGGTAGCATGCGTGGGAATACATAATGTGTCCTTATTCCGCGTATTATACTCGTGAAAACTAGTAAGTTTATTCAGATTCAATAACCTATGCCGAACAAACAAGAGACAATGTAAAATATAGATACACGGCAATGGTAGAACTTTCTGCTGAATAAATGTCGGTCGGCAGGACTCCTGGGGTTTCAAATTATATATGAGGCGTAATATCCTTTTCTGTGTGAGAAAAACTCTTCCACTTCCAGTCGAGCCACCCCACAAAACAACATTGTAACTCAGATGACTGTGTACGAGTGCATAATACACCGTGAGTAGGCTCTCCATTGGCAACGAGTGTTTAAGACGACTAAGCGCGTAGAATGATTTGTTTAACTTTTTACTGAGTTGATCCACGTGACAGTGCCACCTCAAATACTTGTCGACATGTACACCCAAAAATCTTACACTATCTGCGGATCGTAATTCATGTTTCTGAAAATCGATAACCAATGCTTCGTTCAGGTTCATTTCACGCAGTTGAAACTGCATAAATTCTGTTTTATCTAAGTTTAACATTAGAGAATTCTTGTAACACCAATCCGAGAATTCCCGGATGAGTCTCTCGCATTTTAACTTGAGTTCACCAGTGGTCTGAGCCGACACCGCCAAGGAAGTGTCATCAGCAAACAAGGTGATAGAGTCAGCATTGATGTACTCGGGTACATCGTTTACAAATAACAAAAAAATCAGAGGTCCCAACACAGAGCCCTGGGGCACTCCCATAGTCTGAGCATAACATTTCGATTTAACTTCATTGTTCTCAACAAAAAAATTGCGGTCAGATAAAAAACTCGTGATCCAGTTCAGAAAAACTCCTCTAAATCCTAAACTATACATTTTGTTGGTTATGAAATTGAGCTGTAAGCAATCAAGTGCTCGTGACTCGTCAAAAAATAAACCCGTCACATAGGAGCCATCGTCAAGGCAACCGTACACGAATTCAACAAAATTGCATACAGCAGACTGGGTTGATCTACCACTGCGAAAACCGTGCTGGTAGCTAGAAATGATGGAGAATTTGTTGAGGTAGTTCAACATTCGACCATGAACCACCTTCTCAAATACCTTAGACAAAATACTCAGTAAAGAAATGTGACGATAGTTAGTTATATCAGTCATATCGTTTTTTTTTAACACAGGGATAACTTTAGCTGTATATATATATATATATATATATATATTATATATATATATATATATATATATATATATATATATATATATATATATATATATAATATATATATATATATATATATATATATATATATATATATATATATATATATATATATATATATCAGGGGCGTAGCTACCGCCGTATCAATGATACGCGGCCCCCGGTCTACAGGGGCCCCTAATGTGCCTACAGAGTTTTCACTTCAGAAATGAGGAAAGTCAAAAAAAGTATTTTTCTCCCGGGTTAAGCGTGCTCCCAACATCGTACATCGGTTATTGCGGGATTCCCCCGTTTACGTAATTCCCTTAAACGGGGGAATCTCGCATTAACCGATGTACAATGACAAACCGCGGAGAGCAATTATATTCACGCGTTTTATTTCATCCCGGATCAAACATTAGTATTATTACATTGTGATACAATACAATCTTGTTCTTCTGATTATTTGTTGGTTACTAAGTTTAATTTGTGAAAAGAATGAGTGAAAAGAGCAGAGATTATCCCAGTGGAGCTATGAAAAGAAAATGTAAACAGAAAAGGAAGGAGGTTATGAATAAATGCCCAAAATTTCTTCATTTTCTCAGCAATCAGCTTCTGTGAGTGATATAGATTGCAATGGTAAGTACTACTCATTTATCTACCACTAGCGAAGGGTGAATTTGGTTTTTTGACATAAGCCATCTCAGTTAATTTTTATGAACAATTAATTGCTCTGAAAACATGCTTAAAATCTGAAATTCAAAAAATTTTTTCCATTAAGGAACTCATGGAATCATTGCTGATAAAATTCACTAGCCTTGCATTCAGTTTCTCGGAGGTAATAACAGCATGCTCTCTATTCTTGACCTTACCAGTTACAACCGCAACAGCTGAAAGAAGTTTTTCGAAATTGAAACTGATGAAAAATTACCTAAGGACTTCGATGGGACAGCAACGGCTATCAGAATTGTCACTATTATCTATAGAGGCAGAAATGTTAGAAAAACTGAAATCTTCTTCAGTTGTAGATGATTTAATAAATCAATTTGCCGAAAGAAAAGCAAGAAAAGTGTATATTTAATTTGAATTGTTTCCTAGCTCAATTTCTAGAAGGAATTGATAACTTATGATCAATAAACATTTATTTTAATTCAACGTAAGCATTCTTGTGTTTTTTTTGTGAGAAATCCTTAATTTGGGCCCCCGCAACTAATTTTGATACAGGGCCCCTCCAAGGCACGCTACGCCATATATATATATATATATATATATATATATATATATATATATATATATATATATATATATATATATATATATATATATATATATATATATATATATATATATATATATATATATATATATATATATATATATATATATATATATATATTTATATTTATATTTTTATATTTATATATATATATATATATATATATATATATATATATATATATATATATACGTCTAATCTATCTAAAGAAGTTCATCTTCTCCTTTTACACACACATATTTATTCAAATATATCGCGGGTGGTTAGTTATGTGGACGTTATCGAAGAGTTGTGTTGTTTGTACTTGAGTTTGTTGATTGATTTTTTATATTTCTATGATTTCCTGGCATTTCTGATCTTCTACTTTTAAAATTTAGGTGCAATTATGATTCTCATTATTTGTATGTTTAGATAGTGTTGTAGTTTGTGTTCATGCATATTTGTGTGCTATTAATATTTGTTCTAAATTTGATGCTTGGTCCGATATATGATTTATCACAATCTTGGCAAGGTATACTAAATAAACTAAAATCCGATGTTTCCAAATGGAGTGTTTTATTTTTTCAACTAGAACACATTTGTCCAATTCGACTTGGTGCTTTCAATTGAGAAATATAATGTAATATAATATATATTTCATAATAAAGTTGTTTGTTTTATGTTTCTAATATTTTGTAAAATTTATGAATTCATGTTTTTGTATAACCAAGTTGTATAGAGTATGATCATTTTGTATTGAGTTATATATGCATATCTTGTAATGTGTTGGTGAATCAAGTTTCAGAGCTAATATATCCAATAATTATACTTCTCTTTTACGTTTAATTGTTTATTTATTATATTGGGAACATTTTAATGTCATCGCAATGAGAATCCGTAAGTCGTTTCCTATATACGTTCTTTGCATATTTCATTTTGGAATAAGATGATTCACAAAGATATGTCGATGCAAAACAACGTAAGCAGAATTGGATCACATTTTTTCACAGTCTTAAATTGTTCGGGCACTATCTACGGCGTATACCTACTCCATCTTCTCTCTCCTCTCTTTAAAAATAACTTTGTATCATTCTTCATTTCAATGAACTCGTCAAACAAGTCTGCGTAATTACAATCCAAAACTGAAGCCAATTGCGAAATACTTATCGGATCTAGGTACCATAATTTTTCTACAAGCAGTAGCAAATTTTTAATTTTTCTTAAATCTCCCTTTAAATTCATCTGATAGTGCAGATATATAATTTGAAATTATCAAACAGTTTTCATCGAAAATATCAATACAGTCCTGTGTAACACTTGTGAGTGTTTGAAAATTTTGAAGTACTTTGTTTTGAATTTCTTCGTAATAAATACTTAGTTTTTCTATGAGAGCAAATATTGTATTTGCCATTTGTGAAATCATTTTGTTTTCACCTTGCAAGCTTCGATTAAGGCTGTGAGTCTCTCAGTTATGTCGCATAGAAAATCTAACAAATGGTGGTGTTGTTATTTTGCAGTTCAGGATAATTTTTATCAATTTGCTGTAAAAACAGCATTATTTCTTGACGTAAAGAAAATAACTGCGCCTATTATTTCCTCGGAAATTTAAATAGTTTATAGAATTTGGAGTTAAAACGGGTGTGACACTTTCAAAAGCCTGGCGGGCCGCAGTTTGTGTATCGCTGCTCTAGATCCTTTCCCTATGTTATTAAATCGCTATGCCTGCTTTACATTTTTTTTTTCATTTTCCAAGTGCCAAACCCTTGGCACTTTGTATGTTAAAATATGCTCTGACTTTGAAGGTACGATGCAACTAGATAGTGTAGTTTTAGGAGTATTTTGTTGGGAGTTCGGAGTTGTACTGCTGAAAAATAAAAAGATTTGACTAAATTTTAGTTCGTTTCCTCATAATTATATTCTCATTGCTAAAAATTTTTCTTTTTTTTCACTCTAATTTATCTACAAATACACACACACATACATGTAGAAAACTATGAGTTATCTGAGGTTTATATAAGCACGTGGTACTGTTCACACAAAGTAAACCAATACTTTTCAAGAGCATAAGTACACGCCACTGTCACAAGAGCTAAACATTCTTCTTCGAACAAAACCATGGTTTTGTTCGAACGTATGTACGCAATCTGCTTGCACGTTTTTGGATGCACGTTGATGTATTAACACATCAACGTCCGTGTGTAGCCCGCTAATAGGTGATTGTTTTCATTGGAACGAAATTCCTGATTGCATTTCACACGCCAGACACACAGGCGAAAGAAAGATATGCCTGAAACTGTGTTCGTCATGAGCATCACGTTTGAGTCATGACATTCATAACCTCTTTTATTAGCGGGCTACACACGGACGTTGATGTGTTAATACATCAACGTGCATCCAAAAACGTGCAAGCAGATTGCGTACATACGTTCGAACAAAACCATGGTTTTGTTCGAAGAAGAATGTTTAGCTCTTGTGACAGTGGCGTGTACTTATTCTCTTGAAAAGAAAAATAGAAATTAAAATAAAGATTAACCGCAACCACTGCTTTAAGAATGCACAAACATCGGTGAATCGCCTCCACACGTTGAGACGTGTTCATTTGAATGAGCATACAAAAATTCAAGCGATACCTGAACACATCCACGCGTCGTTCATCCGAGTTGTGCATTCAAAAACCTGGGTCATTTTGCACCCATACTAACGCTTTTGGATGCACGTTGATGTATTAACACATCAACGTCCGTGTGTAGCCCGCTATTCAATTAATTTCTCTTAAATGCTATTGTTATCTCATTAATAAAAAATGAATGCTGAGTAATTCAGTAGATGTTGAGGGTGGTGATGATGAAGTACTCGTGTTTGTAAATTTTAGTAAGAAACTCTAGATAGGTAAATATGAAGATATGACTATCAGTGTATTATTATAGATTACGTATGATTTTGAAGTGGAGAATTGATTATAATTTTCACCAATGATCTACTATATATTCGCATAATGAAAATTGGGGATCGTGATGAATAATTGAAGGAAACAAATTTTCGAAATTTTTTTCATACAAAAAATAGCTATTTCAACATCAACTTTTCTGAAGAAATCTCCGAGCCATTGTTATGATTTCTTTTCGAGGCACTTACATTGAATTCAATCCTAACAAATATGTCTTAGTTGATACAAACAAACCACTCATTGATAAGGTTGAATGTACTAATAAATTCATAATGATTTTGTACTTTCATAATAAATTAAAATAAAATATTAATTTTCATAATTTTTTGAAAAAAATTATTAATGAGAATTCATTTCCATTCCTTAATTTATTTATATGTCCGAGACATTGTTAATTTGAAACTATTTAATGCATAACATATAACGAAGGGAAATTCATAATGATTTCACACTTTCATAATAAATTATAATAAAATATTCATTTTCATAACTTTTTGAAAAAAATTATTAATGAGAACTCATTTCCATTCCTTGATTTATTTATATGTCTGAGACATTGTTAATTTATAACTATTTAATTCATAACATACAACGAAGGGAAATTCATATTGATTTCATACTTTCATAATAAATTATGATGAAATATTAATTTTCATGACTTTTTGAAACAAATCATTAATAAGAATTCATTTCCATTCCTTGATTTATTTATATGTCTGAGACATTGTTAATTTATAACTATTCAATGCATAACATACAACGAAGGGAAATTTATAATGATTTCACACTCTCATAATAAATTATAATAAAATATTCATTTTCATAACTTTTTGAAAAAAATTATTAATGAGAATTCATTTCCATTCCTTAATTTATTTATATGTCCGAGATATTGTTAATTTAAAACTATTCAATGCATAACATATAACGAAGGGAAATTCATAATGATTTCACACTTTCATAATAAATTATAATAAAATATTCATTTTCATAACTTTTTGAAAAAAATTATTAATGAGAATTCATTTACATTCTTTAATTTATTTATATATCTGAGACATTGTTAATTTATAACTATTTAATGCATAACATACAACGAAGGGAAATTTATAATGATTTCACACTCTCATAATAAATTATAATAAAATATTCATCTTCATAACTTTTTGAAAAAAATTATTAATGAGAATTCATTTCCATTATTTAATTTATTTATATGTCTGAGACATTGTTAATTTATAACTATTTAATGCATAACATACAACGAAGGGAAATTCATAATGATTTCACACTCTCATAATAAATTATAATAAAATATTAATTTTCATAACTTTTTGAAAAAAATTATTAATGAGAATTCATTTCCATTCCTTAATTTATTTATATGTCCGAGATATTGTTAATTTAAAACTATTTAATGCATAACATATAACGAAGGGAAATTCATAATGATTTCACACTTTCATAATAAATTATAATAAAATATTCATTTTCATAACTTTTTGAAAAAAATTATTAATGAGAATTCATTTCCATTCTTTAATTTATTTATATGTCTGAGACATTGTTAATTTATAACAATTTAATGCATAACATACAACGAAGGGAAATTTTAAATGATTTCACACTCTCATAATAAATTATAATAAAATATTCATTTTCATAACTTTTTGAAAAAAATTATTAATGAGAATTCATTTCCATTCCTTAATTTATTTATATGTCTGAGACATTGTTAATTTATAACTATTTAATGCATAACATATAACGAAGGGAACTTCGTTTAAACCGGGTGTCCCACGAATCCTCTCGTATTTTTTCCTAACCTAAAAACACAAAACTGCATCTCCCAAACCGACAGCAAGATTAGCCAGTGTATGGCATCCTTAATTTCTTCAATTTACTCAAATGACTGAAGTCGTTACATCTATGTCATCCAATCAGATAAACCATCATATAAATGTTCCAAGAAGCCTAACTAACCATTTAGTGTGTTACAGAAAGCCCTTTTAGTCATTCATGATGGTCCATCGAGAGATAAGCTGAAATATAATTTTATCGCTGTTTCCGTAAACATCAGACTCAGCTCCCGATAATACAACGTCAGTTTGAAAATAGATCGAAACCACAGCTGACGGTATTCGGAATTTTGCAAACATGTGCGGAAAATGTACAGACTATAACGTCCAACACATTGCCAAACACAATGAAATTAGCTTCGTCAAGTATAATATAGTGATTATAGTGCTATTATCCATCACCTGTTCATCTCTTGGCATAAGCTGTTACGCTTTACTAAGAGTGCAAAGTTTGTCTGAAGACTTGAACGTTCTACGAATAGTTCTCAGTAGAGATGAAGTCATTTCACTCAGCGATAAGAATAAATTCAGTGAACATCAAAATGTGAGTTTGCTTTTCAATCTATCGATCCCTAAATTTAATTGCCTTAGAATTTTTTTATAACTAAAATTATTTCATTGTTTCGCCGATTATTAAATATTGACCTTTGTGGTCAAAATTTTCAGAACCTCCACAAAGTTATTGCAGAATTGAATGTTTGATTTGAATGAAACGAATAAGTAAATCGTTTAATATAATATATCTCATGATTAACAAAACTAAATTTGAATTTACTACGTTTATTATCACAAAATATTTTGAAAAATATAACACTGCGATTGCAATTTCGGTCACTAGACCTTCATCGGGCAGATTATGTCTAGTGACCGAAATTGCAATCGCAGTGTTATATTTTTCAAAATATTTTGTGATAATAAACGTAGTAAATTCAAATTTATCATCATGTTAAATTATCACGTAGTAACGACGGATTCCATCAACTAATATATCTCATTTAAATTTTGTGAAAATATCAGGTCTAAAAGTTCATAAAATACATAGACATAAATAACCCACAAACAATTTTCTAGTACTACTAGTAGTAGAAATCAAAAATTATTGATACAAACGATTTGTTATGCTTAGATACTTAGCAATAATTCATTAAGGAGAATTACACCAAAAAGGCGATATGGCTGGTTTATTCTATAATCAGACGTAATATCAAATAAAACATTTTAGTTTACATCGGAAACGCCATTACAAATATCTTATCGCTTCTCTCCACGCACAACCTCTAATCGAAAATAATATATATTAAATATTTTTTTTTTTTCAATTTTCTAGTGACTAATTGTTAAACATAAATGTATATGTAAGTAAATATATAGATATATAGTTATATATATATATATATATATATATATATATATATATATATATATATATATATATATATATATATATATATATATATATATATATATACTTATATATATATATGTATATATATATATATATATATATATATATATATATATATATATATATATATATATATGTGTTAGAAATCCGCACCTGTAGTGTCAGCGAAACGCGTTGTGCAACTGTTGTTGTTTAATTATATGTGAAAATCGTTAAACTCAGAGTTTCATTTCTCAAACATGTTCAAAGTATATATTTATGTATTATATATAAATATATATATATATATATATATATATATATATATATATACCTATATATATATATATATATATATATATATATATATATATAGGTATATATATATATATATATATATATATTATATATATATATATAGGTATATATGTATATATATATATATATATATATATATATATATATAATCTCTTGATAATTATTAGCAATAACAGGCTTGTTGAATGTTAAAAAACTTGATTTTATTGAAAAGTTTACGTTTCGACACGACATTCGTGGCTTTATCAAAACTTTTTAAAAAGTTTTGATAAAGCCACGAATGTCGTGGCGAAACGTCAACTTTTCAATAAAATCAAGTTTTTTAAGATTCAACAAGCCTGTTATTGCTAATAATTATCAAGAGATTAGAAATAGTTCACAGGCAACAACAATTCGAATAAATAATTATATATATATATATATATATATATATATATATATATATATATATATATATATATATATATATATTTATATATCTCAGAAAGGACTCTAACAATTTGAATGAAACTTTGTATATAGATAGGGTTTTGCTCTTTAAGTTTACCTATATAGTTGCATTCTTTGTTACAACGAAATTTTACACAAAAACAAGTATTTATGATAGCCTCCTGTCCGCTCTCATGCTCACAATTTCGTATAACGCCATCTCATAAATTTTTGTGGCACTTGTATTATTGCTGACGGATGATAATCGACTGCTATCATAAAATTTTGTGAGATGGCGCTCTATGATATTATCCAAATGTTGGTGTTTATATTTTGGTTAGACTGACAATACTGATCAATTTTCATTTGTAGTTAATGTATGCACATCACAATGCCTGGACAATTCCTGAAGAAAACAATTTACTTTAATTTACATTCGTATCTAAATATATTCTCAAAAAATATATACCCAGCAAAGCTCGATCGCCCAGGTACTACTGAATATAATATTTGAATTCACACCAGCCCATGTGTTTTCTCTTCACACAGTACACACTATTGATAATACTTAAGTAATTACGATACCAGTAAAAATCTAGAAAAAATGAGAAATTTTCTAATGAATAGCCAAGTGTGCACTAAAATAGATGTGGGATGATAAGTTGTGTGATTTTAGAACTTCTGAATCAGAATTTCATAACAGAGAATTGATGATAAGAGAATATATTCCAACAATACCAATTAATTGAACAAAATTACTCATGCATTTCAGATATTGAAACATTGAAACCTTCATTCAAAATATAGATCAAATTTAAAGTATGATAACTTTTTTCTGGTATTCCGATTTGAATGATTTATTTTTTAAGTTGTAGATAAATGTATCAGTTTTCATCGACTTTTTTTAATTTTCCGTAAAAGTGTATACGTATTGATATATACAGGAAAATAAAGATGTATGTTTTTTTACTCAAGTTTGTAACACCCTGTAGAGGAATTTTGCAATTTTATCTCTACTGAAAAAGCTTCTTTGCGGAGTCTGATTTATTCTCAACATTTTTCTTTTTTATTCGTCCCGATATCTGTCACGGTTCGAGAGATATGAATTTTTGTAAAAAACACTACACATTTTGTTAACATTTTATTAATTTTTAGAAAAATACAGCATAGGTAAAGAACAAAACAATATTAAGGAATAAAAATATCAATAGCTGGTATTACCGCTCACGAGCTCGAATAACTGCCTCCATACGCCTTGACATTCCTTGAATGAGGTGTCGTATCTGATTTTGATCGATTTGATCCCATTCTTCAGTTAGTGCTTCTCTTAATTGTTCTATGTTAATCGGAGCCGGAACTCTGCTTCGAATCTTTCTACTAATCATGTCCCAGACATGCTCTATGGGATTAAGGTCTGGGCTACATGGTGGCCAGTTCATTTTGAGTACTTCTACGTCGTTTAAGTATTGAGTAACAACTCTTGCAGTGTGAGGACGAGCATTATCTTGCATCAGCATGAAGTTGTTTCCAATAAAAGGTGCAAAAGGAATGACGTGTGGTGCTAAAATATCCCGAATATATCGATCAGCCGTTATGGTTCCTCCATTAATCATTACTAACTCAGTTCGAGCTTCCATATTTATGCCACCCCATACCATTACAGAACCGCCTCCAAAATTGATCCTTGTATAGAAATGGTTTTGTTCGAAGCGCTCACCTGATCTACGACCATCTGGAGGTCTTAGGCAAAACCTTGACTCTTCGGAAAATAAAATGTTACTCCATTCCTCGAAGCCCCAAGCCCGATGTTCCCGAGCAAATCGAAGACGTCCCGTCCTATGATTTCTAGTCAATGCTGGGCCAGTTGCGGGCACCCTAAGTTTTAAATTGAAACTAAAGACTTTGGAAAATGTGTAGTGTTTTTTACAAATATTCATATCTCTTGAACCGTGAAAGATATCAGGACGAATGAAAAAGGAAAATGTTAAAAATAAATCAGACTCCACAAAAAAGCTTTTCCAGTAGAGATAATTGCAAAATTCTTCTACAGGGTGTTACAAACCTAAGTAAAAAAACATATATCTTAATTTTCCTGTATATATCAATATGTATAATTTTTTGAAATT
>JARQZK010000746.1:625000-675000 GCA_030704885.1 Cynegetis impunctata
ATAATGGATGAATAACTATTCTCCAGTGTTTCCAAGTAGAAGGTAAATCGTATTGTCTAATATAACCTATTATTGAAGAAGGTTCTGTGAAACGCCAATTTATCTTTTACTGTATATATTCATCGAACCGTAATACGCACCATGTTTCAGTCATGATCATCATCATCCAGCCCTTCGCGTCCACTGGTGGACATAAGCCTCTCTCTTTATGTCTTGAGCTATCTTGATTCAATTACTGGCAAGTCTCTAGTTGTCATTCGTCCAACGAGTTGGAGGTCCTCCTCTGCTTTCTTTGTCAGGCTGAGGTCTCCATTCTAGCAGCTTTTTTGTTCATCTTTCATCTGTCAGTCGGAACACGTGACCAGCCCAATTCCATTTGAATCTGGCGATGCGTTAAATAATATCATGTTCTTCGACGTAAGTCCTCATTTCTGACATGATCTCGCAGCGAAACTTCAAGCATTGATATTTTCATTTTGCGCTGTGTTGTTCTGAGCTTGTTGGCCGAGGGTGTGGTTATGGTTAGTGTCTCAACCTCATATGTCATCACTGGAAGTATACACTGATTGAAGACTTTTCTTCTCGAAGGCTCATGAGAGGATGATTCTCCTCCTTAGTTCGCATGTCTGGTTATATCTTGAGATTTGGATTACATGACCCAGGTAGGTATACTTATCCAACAGTTTTACCTCTTTATTCTCAATAATAATGTTTTCGCTAGGCACTAGACTTGTCATAAACTTTGTTTTGATTTCCAAACCCACATACGTTCTTAAGCTCCCACAACATCAGTCAAATGTTCCCAAGGTTATCAGCAGTCATGAGTATGTCTTCTGTATAACCCAAATTTGTTGGCCGCCGACCGTGAATATTTATGCCGTTCCAGTAGTATATTCTTAATGACGCAATGCTAAAGTGCGTGATATTTCTCTTATACATAGAAACTTTTATTGTTTGTAATTTGAAGGTTGAAATCTATCACTTTGGTGCAAACCAAGAAATTTATTCTATGAGCGTTCTAATTTTTATTAGGTATCTCTAAAGTATCCATTTTTTCTCATTGAAAACGTTGGTATATGAATTAGATTTTATTGATGTTTATGAAGAGGTTTGCATCTAATCATTGTTCGAAAAAACTTGTGGACACAGGATAAAATTTATTATATTCCTCTATTATGTTCACGATGCAGGGTACTTATGTTCCTCTGTTATGTGAGGTATTCTTCGAAATAGATGCAGGGTATTCTTCGAAATAAAAAAGTTTCTCAATAGAAAGTTTCAAATTATCTTTCATAACTGTTTCAAGAACTTTTGTCTTTTCTATCCCTACTAACACAAAAATAATTTCAGTGGGCAGACAGTTCTGATAGATCAAATGATGTATTTTCTACGTTCACAAAAACATATCAGGAGCAAAGTCACCTTCCAAGAAGAACAAAACGGAGTTCGGAGAAAATGGAACCAGAAATGAAGAATGTTTCTGATGATACACAATTTTCTGAAGATAATCAGAAGCAAATTCTTCACACCATCAAGAAGAAAGCGGTCAGTTATGAAGACACACCAGAAACAGAGACATTCTCTCCTGAACAACGCAGTATTTATACGCACCGTCACCGTGGGAGGAACAATAATCAGTTGGAAATCATTGATGAATACTCACCTCAAGCGGGTAGACTCAAATCGCTGATAGCAACACATTACAACGGAGACACCTCCAGATATGTTTACGGACATCATTCCAATTTCAATGGTAACTTGAACAATCTTTTGTGCATCTTAGGTATACTACTACAATAATAATTTATCATGACGAACAAAAACAATACTTGATTTCACTATGTTTATTATTGAAGGATTCTTTTTAGCTACGAACTTTGGTACAAGTCGGAAAGAAGTCATGATCGAGTAGGTGACACCACGCGAGGAGAACTCTGCTCAGACATGTGTGTCTTATGCAAGATTTTCACCTCGAGACATAAAAAAATGTTTATTATCACAAAATAGTTGAAAAATATATATTTCCATTGAAATTTCGGTCATAGGACCATCATCTAGTAGAATAAGTTTAGAAATAAATAAAAATATTTGTCTCTTATACAGGTACTACCTTCCTAGAAATTTTTTTTTAAAGTTTATTAACTTGATAAATCAAAAGTGATTGGAATATATTCTGAATTGTATCCTTATATTATTTTCAACTACACCACACTGAAAATGGGATTTAGTACTCTATATATTGTGCTTTGTTGTGAAAACAATAATATAAAACCATTGGATAAAACAAATAAAACTTCAACTAAACTTCTTGAGAGATAATACAAATGATGTACTTGAAGGCATGCAATAATAAAACGATTATAGTGAAATCGACATCCACCTTTGATCAAGACATATTTCAATAGCTTGACATTTGATTTTGAATATGAATTGAATATCATAAAATGAGTGAATAGCAGGAAATCTTAATTCTGTTCATAACCTTCTCTGTATATTGCAGGTAATGGTCATTTGCGACATCCCCAGAAGACTTTTGTAGATTGGAAAGAAAGTGATTGGGTTGGATCCATTGGTACCGGCAGCAAATTTGTATTTAATGATGGGGTAGTTACAATTAAAGATGCAGGACTCTACTTTGTATATTCACAAGTAAGCCAATTTAGACATTCGATAATTAATATTGATTGTTGTTTCAGCTGATTTCATAGTAGTATGATATTTCAGATTTATTACCTAGACCAACATGACATGAACGGATACAGGGTATACAAGAACTTTGACGTTCTTCTCCAGTGTACAACAACTTCACATTCTAGTGAAAGGATGATGAAGGGAAATACCTGCTATACAGCTAGTGTAACGTATTTAGATAACAACGACACTATATCAGTTAGTGATATAACAGATGGAAGATACTCCTTATTCGAACCAGGAAAGTCATTCTTCGGAATAATAAAACTAGGAGATGTTAAGATAAAATGAATTAACGTGGAACTGTGATATAATACACCGCTTTATGCAAATGCGACTGCTTCAAGACATAAAATCTTATGTATTTAAACTTGTAATTCAATTTATTGTCTAAGGTTACAGCTTAACATTGAATGAGCTATATACGAATGAAAATGTCATTCCAGAATCTATTTAATGTAAATTTATGTTAAGAAACAAAATATAAAATAAAAAGTGTTCACGATGTACTGAATAACTATCAACGAAATATGTCTGCAAATAGTGATGAAATAAATAATTTTAACTAATCATTAATATTGGAGTCCGTTATTTGATGTAAATTCATTTCAATGAGAAACGGAATAAAACCGCCCATTTAAGAGATTCACTCTATATTTTATTGCATTTGAACGCAATTTTCGCTTCTACTAGACCTTCTTCGGATAATCCGATAAAGCCATGGAAGAGTTGAAATGTAAGTACGTAAGTAAGTAAGTAAGTAAGAGTTTAGAGTTTAATTAGCACTAAAATTACTACAAGAAAAATACATATTTACATAAATTACACTATTTAATATTCTCATTCTTTATCGATTTTCTTGGAGGATTTCTTTCAGTTTTCTCTTAAACCATACTAGTGAAGTGGTCAATTTCAAGTTGGTAGGTAGTGAATTGAACTGTGACATACCCAAACCAAAGATAGAGTTATAACTTTTTGTTCCATGGTTTCTCATATGAAAGTCTTTGTTCTTGTTTCATGTCTGTGTACTTCACAATTCTGACGCACCAATTCTCCCATGTCATCAGAAACGAATCCCAACTGCACTTTTTTAAAATATTTCAAAACTTGGTACTTTTCTATATTCAACCAGTCTAGTACTTTCAGTAAGTGTTTGATGGGTGTGTATTTGTTAGCTTTTAATATACTGTAACTTTTGAAGTCCAAATTTCGTGACGAGATGTCAGTGTATTGATAAAATCGGTTTTACAAACTTAAATGGCTTGTTATTGCTAAAAATAAAGAAAAAAGTAAAATATAGCACAGGCAAGAAAATTCAAATATACAAACAACTCACTTCAACGTGAAAGTTACTTCGTGTTATTCAAAAAACAGAAAATTCGTTCATTCTTAAGATTCAATTTCATCATATCATGAATTTTTTATATTTATAAATACATACAGTCAGAATGCTTTCACTTTTCAATATTCCCCAACAAACTTTCTGTATTTCAAATCCAGTATAGTTCTAAAAAAAGGTTTGCGTTACGAGAATTGGCTTCGATACTAGAGAGTTACCATGAATAAAGATCGCGGTTGAAAGTTGGAAAAGTAGATTTTTCTAAAAATTAGTAGAAACCTGAAATCTTATATATACAGCAGTGTTCAGTTTCCTTTCAAAACAGACATGAAAACTCTACTTCAGATGTATCCGAAAAAAATTAAAATTATCATTTACTTCAACTAGTGACCCCTCAAAGCAACAGAAACTGAGGTATGCGGTCAATTATGAGAGAAAATTGAGCACGAAATTATAGAATCAAATTGCAACAATTGTCTTGTTATAATAATTATAAACAAGAGAAAATCAAATGATTACAGTCAGCATATATAATTTAAAAAAGTTATTTTTATAAGGGTAGAAAACTATGAATTACATTTTATAGAAATAGGATTTTCTCATATCTGTTACTTTAGTATCTTTGAACCTTTCATATCAGAGCGTCCTGCTTTTTAAAAGATGATAATGTCTGACGCAGTAGTACCTATGCATTTGTTGACTCAACTAATGAAGCTCTGGGAATACCGTTCTATGAAGCTGAAACTATTCAATAAAAAATTTACATTTTCAGTATTCATACTTTTTTTTTCAGGCATGCTGATGATTGTAAATTACAAAAATGGCAGTGAATGCTGACCGAATGTAAATCGGGAAATGTTTCCACACGTCTGAACAATTTAATCTCCTGAGTCACATTAAAGATTTTGATGTAAAAAACAACCCTTCTGAGCGGTAGCATTCATTGTGTTGTTTACGTGTATCAATTTTCAAGTTACAGAAATAGAATATAACACAGTTGTCGGCTAGAATTCGTATCGGTCACACCTGCTATTAACCAGCGATAACGTAAAATATTTTCTTAGCGATTATTGAATTACCTTGTTCAGTACTGTAAAGTAAATATATCAAATGCCTATAAACAATGAACCCCCTGACAAAGGGGGGAATTCCTTGTCCACAGGGATATTATCTTAAGTGTTAAGTGTATTGAACAATGATTTTCAAGTATACAGTGAAATGGATACCGAGATTTCTCAAAATCAGGTAACTCCGGTGAGTTCGTTTCAAGATAGAGGCAATCTTAATTCTTATGAAACCAAAAATTCTGATGCACATAGCAAATATTAAAGAGAAATTATCCCCTGGTAACGAAACGAAAATTTCAGTTAAATCAAGAAAAAAAAAAACTTTGTAAACAATCGAAAAAATACTAGTAGATACGATCTCACAGATGTGGGCCCTTTCATTACCTTTATCGAAAGTAGCGATAAAAATATTGGTAATCTTTATCCAATGTCTTTGGGAAAAATGATTCATCGAAATGAATCATCCTTATCGAGTAGTATAATTGGAATTGAGAATAGTGGAAAAAATAGAGTAAAAATAAATTTCAGAACGTACCTTAGTGCCAATAAATTTCTGCCGTCAAGCGTATACCTATACTTTCAATATTTAATTCGCAGGCAGGGAGTGATTCGATCGGTAGATTTAGATATAAATGATCATGAATTGAAAGAATGCATTGAATCAGTTTTCGGAAATACTTTCAAAATTTTAGAGGTAAAAAGATTAACCAAAAAGATAATTGTCAACAATTCTATGCCGGAATATGCCCCAACAACAAGTGTATTGATTACTTTTAAGGGACAAACGCTCCCGAATCAAGTTTCAATATTCAGATGTATTTGGGAAGTTCACCCTTTTATACAAAGAGTAGTTCAGTGTAGATTATGCCTCAGATTTGGACACTGATGTCAATTGCCGTAGTCAACTCCGTTGCCTTGAGTGCGGAGATCGACATAATCTTGAAGACTGCACAGCTGAAATTTCTGTCTGTATTAATTGTAAGGGAAATTATCATTCTACTGATAATAAAAATTGCTCGGAGTTTGAAAAACAAAAGAAAATTGAAGAAAAAATGGCGGTTGATAATATTTTGTATCGAGAAGCCATAAAGCATCTCAATAATAGCTTTGCTACGGTGAAAGCCAATACGTCACAGAAATCAGTAATAACGTTCCTAATAGAAATACCAGAAACTTTCCTCCATTAGAAAATAACAAGAGACGGAGTGTCTCCGACCATTCAGCGGTTGAACTAAAAAGAAAACATGCGGAAATAATTAATAATCGTCCTTCTTTCTATGGTATTGGAGTATGCCTGAGAGGAGAGGAAGATAATGCCCGTCCCGATTCTCAACCTCCTAGTAGCTCTTCTCAAGTGCATTGTTTTGATTCAACTGATCTCATTAATATAATATATAATATTATCATATCTCTTTCGAAAGATTTAAGTGGTTCAGTTCAGAATATAGAAAACGTTTCTAACGAAAGTATAATCAAATCAAAGGTAAAAGAACTGCTAAATGGAAAATAAACTGAAAATAATGCAATGGAACTCAAGATCATTAAACTCAAATAAAGGGGAATTTGAACACTATTTATTTGAAAATAATATAGATATATGTCTCATTTCTGAAACTTGGTTAAAACCCCATATAAAAATCAATTTTACAGGATATAATATTTTTCGGAAAGACAGAGGTGATGGTAAAGGTGGTACAGCAACTTTCACTTCTCGTTTTCGAAGGTTCAGTACGAAGAAAGCCAATTGGAAAAAAATTTCTGAAGAAATGGAACAATATAAATAAATTTCTTATCGGGAAAATCATGTTACATATAATTATTTTTCAGAAAACCTTTTAAAAGCAACGGAAACAAGTATTCCCATATATAATATCCACGTGAAGGATATCAGTAAATCTTGGTGGAATTATTCAATTGTAAACGATAATTTGATCACATTTGCTTTTACATTTGCGTAATTGCAATATGATTGACTAGTATATATAGATGTCGGTCTGCTGTTGACGATAAAAAGATAACATACAAACGCTACACTCAACACGCCACTCTGGGAAATTTTTTGCTTTTCAAAAACAAAGAGGCCATAGTTAAAAGAACAATTGAACGAAATAAACGAGAAAGTTGGAGAGAATTTTGCTCATCTCTCAACAAAAACGCTCCAATTAGCGACGTCTGGAAAGCTGTGAGAAAAATTAAAGATTCTTCTACTATTCGCCCTCCAGTAGTAACAGGGGACTGGACGGAGAATTTTTTCAATAATCTGGCACCATTAGGAGTTTTTGAACAGCAGAAGAATCTGACGGTTGTAGATAACTCGGATTTAATATGTGGTCCTATCGATATTATGGAATTAGAAAGATCTCTCAAGTGTTATAATAATCCAGCCCCAGGTTTCGACAATTTTCAATACATTATGCTATATAATCTTCCTCTCAATGCTGAAAGATGTTAAAAACTTTCAATGATATATTAGAATCAGGAGTATTTCCAGAAGACTGGAAAAAATATATAATAATTCCTATTCTGAAACCGAATAAAAACCCTGATAAGGAAGATTCATACAGACCTATTTCATCAACATCATGCTTAATGAAAACGTTCGAAAGAATTGTGAAGTTTAGACTGAAAAGGTGGTTGAAATATCACGGCAAATTTCCACAAACTCAGTTTGGGTTCCGTAAAAATCACGGAACTTACGACAGCATTTGTCACTTGGTCAACGACATTTACATAACTTTCACACATAAAAAAATCCTAACAGCTCTATTTGCCGATATTGTTGGTGCCCCTCGTTTTTCGGATTTGATTTTCAACCTATATAGCAATAGACAATTATTTCTAAGAATAGGACAGTACACAAAAAGTCCTCGTGCCACAGGGTGGAATTCTGTCTCCCCAACTATATGTAATGTATTACCACAGGTTAGAAAAAGTAATGAGTAATTCAAATACTAAACTTATTCAATATGCGGACGATATTGTTATTTACAGTATCAATGACAATACGATATCATGTAAACAGGACCTCCAGAGAGCTATGACAGCCTTCTCTCCATTCTTACTAGATCATGGTCATTGTCTCTACCTCAAAATCTGTAATATGCCTGAATCTGAAAAATGTTTTCAGATTCTGAGGTACCTATACCTGCCATAACGACTGGGGTGCGGATCAAAACATCGCCCTCCTCTTCTATCGCAGTTATATAAAATCAGTTATTGATTATGGTTGTTCTTTTTACGGATCTGCTTCTGTCAGTAGCTTAAAACCAATAGACTACCTCCAACGAAAATCTTTGAAAAAATGTATTGGGTTCCTGAGAAGCTCCCCAAATGATGTTGTCCTCTCTGAATCCGGAGAAATTCCTCTCAGTAAACGTAGAGAATATTTGACACTAAAATTCATCACAAAAAAAATATCTACCAGTAGCGTCGTTATAAATAAAATTCATGAACTATTTATTAAAACGTTAACTGAAAAGTTTTGGATAGTGAAAACGGATCCAATTATATCCTCCTGTTATTTTACAGCGAAATCTTATTCAGAGTTCCTTGAAACAGATCATAATATATCACCCTTTACTATGCAATATAAATTTCTTCTCATTACTCCTAAAGTTCATATACCTGTATACAATAATATAACAGCGGAAGAGGAATTCCTGAACATAATACATAGCTCTTACTCGGAATATCAATTATTTACTGATGCCTCTAAATCACCCCATTCTCCAGTTGGAGCTGCAGTTTATGATCCCTCTAAAAATAATTATATTCAATTAACTTTGAACAATTACTTCTCTATTTTCCACGGGGAATTATTCTCCATTTCGATGGCACTGAAATACATTAAGAATCGTACCCAAGAATGTAAATTGAATCGCTACATAATTATTTCAGACAGCCAGAGTGCACTCATTTCACTGAGGAACCTGAAGTATGATATGAGTTTTTCGTATATTCATAAAGAAATAATAACATCTCTATTTAACCTTAGACAACAGAACATAGACATACAGTTCCTATGGGTGAAAGCTCATGTGGGTATCTCTTCTAACGAACTCGTGGATAAAGCAGCTGAAGCGGCAGCAAATAAGGCAGTAGAGATTAGTAAATGTGTTTCCTCTGATATTTGCGCAGTTCTGAAGACGACAATTGTGGAAAAATGGCAACGTGAATTTCAGGAGGATACAAGGGGTGCAACCTCTAAAAGCATTAATCCGGTACCTTCAAATCGGACATGGTATAAAATTATTGGGAATCGAAGGAAGTTGGTTCGAATTATGTGTCGCCTAAGAAGTGGTCACGAAATCTGTCCACAATATATGTATAACATCACATTGAAAGAAGACCCAAATTGCGAGTGCGGAGAACTAGGAACAATTGATCACCTTATAATAGCTTGTAGTAACTACAGACATCAAAATATGGAGCTTATGTCGACTATCAACAAATTGATCAAACTTTACCAACCCTATAGTTTGAATTTTTCATTAGCCCTCAATAACCTGGGAGTATATGAGTTGCTATTTGAACATATCGAAATGATAGGCCTGAAACTATAAACAAAGACGGTGTGGTATTACCCTTATGTTATTTCCTGTGTTTAATTCCTCTCCGTGGCTCAAATTCTGTATGTGTAAGAAGAAAAAGCGCCTCGACGAGTCCCTTGGCGTAGTATCCTTGTATTTTCCTATTGTCTTATTGATATATACCTAATTGGTACTGGTTACTAAAATTTCCAGTGATTAGTACAAATAGAGAAAGGATGTGGTGGCTAATGACTATAACAGTCAAAGCCAAGAAGGACATATAAGTCCTTTATCGAATTTAAAAAAAAGAATATAAAACTCCTCGGTACATCCCTCTTTCCGATGTACCGAGCAGTGATATATTTTATTACTTTATCTTGTTTAACTTTAAAATCAATAAAAGAAAAACTACCCATGTCTATGCATTCAATGCAGCTGTGGCCGTCTTCAATTACGCACTGTTCAATCTTATCAGCAGTCAGCTGCTCTGTTGATACTAGATAAGGAAACCACAATAATCCTTAGATCAAATAATTAAGAACCTGTATTGTTCATTACGTGGGTCAGGGTTTTCGTGGTTTCCCTTACCAGCTAATATTAGCAGACTGCTGATAAAATACTTAATAGCACGTAATTAGTTACTGAAGACTGCCACAGCTGCAAGAAGTTTAATGAAACATAGGCAGGTTTTCTTTCTTTGATTTTTAATTTTTCAAAAATTCATAAACTGTTCCTTGAATCAAATAATAGAGAACCTGTATTGTACATTACGTGGGTGAGGTTTTTTGTGGTTTCCCTTACCATCTAATATTAGCAGACCTGACTGCTGATTGAAGACTTAATAGCACGTAATTAGTAACTAAAGACTGCCACAGCTGCAAGAAGTTAGGCAGGTTTTCTTTCTTTCATTTTTAATTTTTCAAAAATCCATAAACTATTCCTTGAATCAAATAATTGAGAACCTATTTTGTAGATTGTGTTGGTTTGGGTTTCTGTGGTTTCCCTTACCATCAAATATTAGTAGATCTGACTGAATAGGACGTGATATGTAACTGAAGACGGCCACAACCGCTAAAACTAGTTTGTTTTTTGACTATTCAATTTTTTTTAAATTGAATAAGATAAGCGCCACTGTTAATATTTAATAAAGTCGGTTTTTTAACTGAAGTGACTGGCTATTGCCAAAAAAGAAAAGTAAATACATATATATATATATATATATATATATATATATATATATATATATATATATATATATTATTAATATATATATATATATATATATATATATATATATATATGTGTATATATATATATATATATATATATATATATATATATATATATATATATATATATATATATATGAATCAGAGAAAGATTCCGGGGTTCAATCCGATTTCGGAAGTTTTGTTGGCGCTGAGAAGCACCGTTTGTTTCACGACGTTTCGCCAAAATCTCATTTGGCATTTTCAAGTGCTGCTGTACGTCTGGTGACTCGACGGCAACTACAGCAGCAATTGAAAATGTCAAATGAGATTTTGGCGAAACGTGGTGAAACAAACGGTGCTTCTCAGCGCCAACAAAACTACTGAAATCGGATTGAACTCCGGAATCTTTCTCTGATTCATTCCACCATCCGAGAAAACATACGATATAACATATATATATATATATATATATATATATATATATATATATATATATATATATATATATATATATATATATATAAAACAAAAGAATACATTAGAAATAATTTTAAATAAATAGAAAATAATCTCCGTGTCGGCATCATGATATTTCCATTCTTCTATATTCTTCTATATGCGGTGAATGTTAGAAATATCAAGATGGTCACCAACATTATGAACAATATCGCATTCTTATAAGATAATTTTTTATCATTTTCATTATTTCATCAATATTTGTCAATTTTAAGGTAAAGCTTTATTTCTTTCAAATCATTTCAACTGTAATTATAATTCAGTTAGTAATACTAAAACATAAAAAAGAAAAAGATTCATTTTCCATCCCCATTATGTCAGATGTGTTGCTGAAATCTAAACATTTCGTACCTTCAAGTCATGAATTCTTGTTAGTGCGAATACTGAATATTGATTTCCTCAATTCCAAGAAAATTCATCGAATATAGCAGCAACTTCAATAAGATCTGTTAATTCTTCACATCTATGAGTGTGGGTGTTGAAGTAGTACGAATTCATTTTGAAATACCCTTTCGAACCTAAGAGGAAAACGTGAAGGAATGTCATGAATTTTTAGATTTGCCAACCCACCTATAACGGAGTATATTGACCGACGGAAAATCGGGCTTGCGCAGCAATCAACTCAGAAAGTTTCTATATTCCTATATCTCGAAGCTTCATTCTGTAGAAAGCCTCAAAATAAAATAGATTGCTATAATAGAATCTCGATCAATCTTTGTTATCATATTGAAGGGTGAGTGTAAATTAATATACTGCATGAAACCTTGTCAGCATATTGTA
The DNA here is from genome assembly GCA_030704885.1 of Cynegetis impunctata. Lineage (NCBI taxonomy): Eukaryota > Metazoa > Arthropoda > Insecta > Coleoptera > Coccinellidae > Cynegetis > Cynegetis impunctata. The sequence goes on from JARQZK010000746.1 coordinate 637,134, forward strand.
CCATTGATACGCTATGAATCAATGTTTTATCTGAAAAAGCTCGGCGATGTAAAAAATACGTCTTCTTCGAGTAAAAATGATGATAAATCTGTCTTCCATTGCGAAATTTTCTAATAACTTAAACATATTTCATCTTACATTTGGATTTGGATATAAATATTCGTTGGTTTTTCTTCATAATGAGCAAAATTCGAAGTATAAAACAAAAATTTCAATAAGGAAGAATGAAATAATATTCTAAAGTTCACATTCTTAGAAGCTTTCCATTTAAATCTCATTGAAAATTGTAACATAAACATTGTCTTCATATATTTGTATATATATATATATATATATATATATATATATATATATATATATATATATATATATATATATATATATATATATATATATATATATATATATATATATATATATATATATATATATATATATATATACTTTTTCACCGGAATATTTTGATTAATATGAAATTTTAAAAATTATAAAAATAGGTAAATTTTAAATTTCAAATATTAACGTGTTTTGTAGTTATGTGTGTGTATGTGTTTACATTTATTCATCCTGCTCTTGCTAGCAACTCAGCAAATCTATACTGCAAACCTTTGTGGGAATGCAAATGTCATATTCTTATGACCGAATTGAAAACGGTATTGAATTACATATGGATATGTATTTTATTCATTAGTAGACCAATACTTATAGATTTTTCATCTGTCTCGAAATGGAAACTATCTGCCTACCGTTGTTAAATAATGAATGCAGTGAGTAAAAATGCAGTTGAACTGGAATTCGTCGAAAATTTTGGAGTGCTTTCAAATTTCATTATAAACTGTCAAACTGACATTATCATATATATATATATATATATATATATATATATATATATATATATATATATATATATATATATATATATATATATATATATATATATATATATATATATATATATATATATATATATATATATATATATATATATATATAGAAAACAGAATTCTTCGTGTTATCGATACACGTTCGTGGCAATAAAATGAAGTGAACTAGGACATTTATTCGAAACTAATCAAACAAACCTCCTAGCGGAGCTGGTTATACGAGTTCACGAAACATCGAAATGCCTCCATATACCTTGGACGGTGTATGTTAGAAACATTAAGTTGTCTATCACAATCAATGGAAATGATAGACAGTCTGTTTCGCCCTTATTTGGGGCTCATCAGTATCATCCATCCATCGAAAGTGATAACCAACCAAATATTTCAAACGGTCTTATATTTTCCTTCTAGTAACACAATGGCATATAAATATGACACAGCGCCACCAGTCGGAAACAAATGAACCACATCTTACAGATAGATGAAAATATTTCGGCAACGAGAACTCGTACGTCCTGACACCCGAAGGTGGTTACTATATTCGCTAAGCAAGAGTAAAGTTGCCACATCAAATCGATGTAATTCAACATTGACACATCGCAAGTAACAAGCGCTCCAATTTTATTCCTTTTACAGGTAGCAAATGAATAGAAAACAGAATTCTTCGTGTTATCGATACACGTCTTATTGAATTAGAAAAATAACTTCATTAAATTGTTAACATTTCGTCATGAATTTACATGAATTGCTCAAATATTGCGAAATATTATCATGGACGCACCGAGATTCATAAACAATTAAAATTATATCCCAGATTCGAACTTGTCAGCTTAAACCTGAAACCTTACTTTGAATATGTGCACAGGTAGTTATCGAATATAGTACAATTATTGTTGTATAATATTCGCTGTAACAGATTATGTTTATAAAAATATCATGTATCAATTTAACCTCTTACAGTTTTTCCCGTTAAACAAATGATGTTCCCAGGGAAGAATGGAATTTTCTGCGGTTATTTGGTGATGGCGCAGTGGTCTTCAAATAACATAGTATACTCTCATTGAATAAAAGTATCGAATAAAAAGAGATTTAGCGATTCACTCCATTCCGAGTGTGTAGTACTGACGAAATCAAATGAGATCGAAACAACTCTCTAATATGATTCTTGTATTGGAGTGAATTGCATGTTTCTATTAAGTCTGTTTGGTATAGTATTTCTTTCGCCTTTTTGGGTTCGCCAATTCAGTTGACATTACACAAATACAGACTGAAAAATGATCCTTCTTTGAAATAAAAATAGAATTTTGTTTATGAGTTCAGACTTCTTCAGTACTTATTTACTTAGGGGTTTTACAATTTTTCAGTCGATACACACTGGAGCATGGGGATAAGCAGTCTCTATGCAGTGTGGATTTTCTGTGGAATATATGGCGTATTGTCCCAAGGTGATTCCTTAAGAAGTGCATTGAACGCTGTTGACCGAAGACAGAGATATTTGGTTGAAAATTATCCGATTACCTATAGTCGTGAAAACCCTGCGGTTTTGAGCTATTTGCCTGATCCGAACGCAGTAGGAGGTAATCGATAATAATGTTTTCATTTATATTCACTGCTTAATCACTTAAACCCTCGAAAATTAATTCAGAGTTGAGTAAACATGTAAACATCTCTTTAACATAAAAAGTTGTTTATGTGCATCCAATAATGGAATGAGTTTTTCCGATTTCATTAATCTCAACAATGTTTTTGGTGGAAATAAAATGACCTAATTCGTAATATTGTCTTAGAAAACGATCTGGCAGAGTATTTCTCCGATGAGGACAATGATGTCAACAGGCAGGTATCTTCATCGTTTCGTGAAAGATTAGAAGAGGGCAGAGAAAAGGAATTGGAAGAACTTTCACAACGTGTGCTCTCTAATTTAGATGTTGATGACTCCTATGACAACTCCGGATACCGCTCGAGGGACCCTTGGCATAAATATCGAAATGGCTTTTCCAGAAACGATAGAATGCCTATCCGAAACAGAAAGCGGCAATTCTACCCTGAATTTGGATACGATAGCATAGGGCTGAGGAAGAGGGATAAATATATACCGTCAGATTACTTAAATGAATACAATTACCTTTTGAATATGAATGATGATTACCCTAGTGATTACATTGATAGTCTCGATTACTCCAGACGATCTGCGCCATACAGAGAAACCGAAGATTTCTACAATCGTGTTGGTCCAAATTATCGCTCCAATTTCAGACATATTCCGGTTTCGAAACGAAGTAGTGATTACTCGAACATATCGAAAGATAAAAAGTTACAGAATCAAGGAATGAAAACTGATCCCAAAGTTGAAAAAGACTTGAGTGGTATTTTTGCAAATTCCGATAAAAATAAATCACTAAAGTATCCCAAGAAAGTTGAACGTGTGCAAAAGAAGAAACAAGTTCAGGCAACTCATACTCCCTCGAATTCGAAAACTGAAGTCAAGAGAAATGATACTAAGAAAGAGATAAAAGAGATGAGTAGTGAAAAACCAATCCAAATTACCAAAAAATCTATTGACTGGTCAGACTACTTTGGTTTAGATCGCCGTAAGAAAAGTAAAGATGATTTTAATAAGGAATGGTTAATGGAAAGATACCACAAAGCTATTTCGGTTTCCAAAAAAAATTCTGAATATCCTCTTCAATCCTTCCATCACCATGATGTTACAAAGGTACCCAAGAGAGCAAAAACTGTATTTGACAGTATGAAACTGGAAAATATGGACCAAAAGCTGAAAAGTGTTGAAGATGAAATAGTAGACGACGCATTGAAGTATACTGGCGCAAACGAAGGTGTAACCGATCCAAAGGATATCCAAGAAGTTGAAGATGGAATAATCTCCAGACTAGCTAAAGCATACAGTATTGAAAAAATGAGAAGAGCTTTGGGAGAATATAAAATGCTGATTGACAAAGAACGTGAAAAACTCAAACCAGAAGACAATAATGAAGACGGTTCGTTTTCGGAAAAGAAAAGGGTGTCGGTGCCAAGAAAACAAGCTGTTGATTCTAATAAGGAGGAGCAAATCGAAGACAATCACATAAAATGCGCCCAGGGAAGTGATGACTGCGATGAAGATAATTACAAAGCTCCTATTGAGGTTATCGAACAGATGAACTACGAAGTAGGTTAGTGAATCATCAATCCTAATTTGATCGAAAGGCATTTATGACAATACGAGACTGTAGTTAATTCAATAAAAAAAGTTCAAATTTAAAAATTTATGTATCACTGGTTTTCAAAATAAAATCTTTGATCTGTCCTCATTCTTATGCATGAGAATATTACCTATATTTGGAGCTCCTGAATCGAAATTTAAAAAAGAAGCTTATCAAATACTTATAAATAATATAATGCTTATAATAATTTTAATGCTGCATCGTATATTTTGTTTAGGAGGATGCCCTAAAATTCAAAGAGACTGCAAACAATTTGCACCTTTATTAGGAGAATACGCCAAAATATTTGAAGAAGCTTGCAACACTCATCAGATGTGTCTTTTATGTGTAAGTATTTTTGGTCCCATAAAATACATACTATTGCAGTGTATCGAAGGAAAGCAGTCAGGTGCGGTAGTAGATTTTTATTACTTTTAGACCGCGATTTTCGTGAAATTTATAATGTCTGAAATATATATATATATATATATATATATATATATATATATATATATATATATATATATATATATATATATATATATATATAGGGTGTCCCACCAGGAACTTCATCGATGGATATATGGAAAACTAAACATAGGAAATATCTGAAAATTTGGCTGTGTACTAATGTCGATGGGGGACATCCGGCTAAAATATTTTCAAGGTGATGGCACTTCCGGTTATACCGGAAGTAGGTATCAGCTTGCTTATTTCAAATGGGACACCCTGTATATTATTACATTTTTGGATTCTTCACAAAATTCTAGATAGATTTTATGTATATTGTCCTATACCTATCTTCAACTGTTTCGGAAATATTTGAATTTATTTGTCGAAAATTACGTATGCAGATCGAGTAATAATCATATTTTTCTTCAAAGAAAACGGTATTACTGTCCAATAAAGATAAATTTCCTAATAGAGGTGGTTCTGTTTCAGCGTAAGATGAATAGTATTTTGACATTCAATATACAGGGTGCTCAGGAAAGTATTACAAAAATGGATTTTGAAAAACTACAAAAAGTCCATTTTTTCAAATGAATACAACTTTTATTATTTTATTCGATTCAGTATCAAAAATAAGGGCTACTTTGTATAAGGTCGCCTATTCCTAAATGTTATAGTTTTCGAAATATTTGCATTAATGGTTTCTGGTTAAAAAAAATGATTTCCTGAAATTTTGTAATAGTAGGCGTGTGATACCATATTTGTTCTCGGCCAGGTTACCATGGGAACAAATTCCAAAGAGATGTCATTATTCGAAAAATTATTATTTATAGTAACACAATCATGCCAAGTCGTTTGAATTATACAAACGAAGATTACCTGAATTTGTTTATTATTTATGGAGAGTGTAATGAAGTGATAACAGGAATATGTGATATTTTTGCTGCTCGGTATCCGCAAAAAACCAAGCCATCACCAAATAGGTATGGTTTAATTTTCTGCGTATTGCTTTTGACAGATCCAACATATATAAAATTTTGTATTATATTTTCAACGGTACCTATTTGGTGATGGCTTGGTTTTTTGCGGATACCGAGCAGCAAAAATATCACATGTTCCTGTTATCACTTTATTACACTCTCCATAAATAATAAACAAATTCAGGTAATCTTCGTTTGTATAATTCAAACGACTTGGCATGATTGTGCTACTATAAATAATAATTTTTCGAATAATGACATCTCTTTGGAATTTGTTTCCATGGTAACCTGGCCGAGAACAAATATGGCATCACACGCCTACTATTACAAAATTTCAGGAAATCATTTTTTTTAACGAGAAACCATTAATTTGCAAATATTTCGAAAACTATAACATTTAGGAATAGGCTACCTTATACAAAGTAGCCCTTATTTTTGATACTGAATCGAATAAAATAATAAAAGTTGTATTCATTTGAAAAAATGGACTTTTTGTAGTTTTTCAACATCCATTTTTGTAATACTTTCCTGAGCACCCTGTATATTAAATGTCAAAATACTATTCATCTTACGCTGAAACAGAACCACCTCTATTAGGAAATTTATCTTTATTGCGCAGTAATACCGTTTTCTTTGGAGAAAAATATGATTATTACTCGATCTGCATACGTAATTTTCGACAAATAAATTCAAATATTTCCGAAACAGTTGAAGATAGGTATAGGACATTATATATAAATTTTATCTAGAATTTTGTGAAGAATCCAAGAATAATAATATACAGGGTGTCCCATTTGAAATAAGCAAGCTGATACCTACTTCTGGTATAACCGGAAGTGCCATCACCTTGAAAATATTTTAGCCGGATGTCCCCCGATCTATCGATGCAGGTCCTGGTGGGACACCCTGTATATATATATATATATATATATATATATATATATATATATGTATATATATATATATATATATATATATATATATATATATATATATATATATATATATATATATATATATATATATATATATATATATATATATATATATATATATATATATATATATATATATATATATATATATATATATATATATATATATATATATAAAAAATATATATATATATATATATATATATATATATATATATATATATATATATATATATATATATATATATATATATATATATATATATATATATATATATTCCCGATACATATTTGCATCTCCAGCGGCTCCCATCGAGTCAAATGAGCTGAAATTGGTAACTGGGATTGTTTTCGTTGCAGAACGAAACTATCAAAATTAGGGTAAATTTTTCCAACCGCCGCCATTTTTACGTAGATATTTCTTATTTTTTCGTGGTTTTTGAAAAATTGCCAAACTCCACAGCATTTGCAGATTAAGTTAGAGCGTTGAAGTTTGGCACGTACATTGAGTTTATGTTGACTTGAGGTCCTTTGTGGATTTCAACTCAAAAATCTCAACCGCGCTGCTTCCGCGGTGACTATTCCGTTCGGAGTGCATCTCGATCTGTTTCGCGATCAGTACGCGATGCACTTCGAGAATTTTTTTTTTAAAGAGGGTTGAAATTTGGTACTTAGATTGGGTTGATGTCAGGGTACGTTTCTTCGTTGGTTTCAACTTGTTTCTTCAACCACGATGCTCTTCGCAATTTTTTTTTAGTGAAATAAATTATTTTAATTCGTTTTGCTATTTGAGCGTGATTTTTCAAAATATAATTATTCAATCCGTTAGAGTCGCATCTCGACGCGATGCATTTCGCCCGAAAAATACGACCTTAGTGATGGAGCTCTGCTGCTCACGAGTTTCTATAAATTTCGTACTGAATATGAATATCAACAATTATACTTTATAAACATCAACACAAACAACTTGTTTCATCGTCATCAACGGCGTTTCGAAGCATTTTGTAGATATCTTCACACACCAAATTAATAAATTCTCTTGATATAAATTTGAACCGTGGAATAAGTAGCCGCTTTGGATACTCCACCTAAACGGTATGATATTGAATTGAAGTATCTTGAGGTAATTGAGAAGTGCAAGGAACAAGAGGCACAGTTTTTAAGGGCCACCTACGAAAAATAGTAGCTGGGAATAGTTTTGGTCAACCTTAAACGTCTTACTAACAGATGTTTCATGTAGTTTCTTGAACCTCTTTAGTTTGAACTTAATTCATGAACCCCGCAAGGATCATGTCTGTCCCCCACGCCCCACACTATTTAACGTCTTTATTAACGACCTACGAAGTCATATAGTTACAGCAGGTAAACCCATACTTTATGCGGATGATAGTAACGTCATTGTAACCGCAAAAAATAAATTGGATCTGATAGAGAAGGGTACTAATGCTGTCGAATTAATGTCAGATTGGTGCCTTCTGAATGGCTTAAATCTAAACAAAAATAAATATTTTATTGCACAGTTTGCTCAAAAAAATATAACTCTAGATTATAGTGTGCTTATAAGAACAGAAGAGAATTCCATCGAAAATATAACAAGCACAAATTTCTTGGGGTTTATATGGACCAAAAATTAACATGGGGCGCCCATGTTGAGTACATTCTGCCGCGACTTAGCTCTTACTGTTACCTAATGAACAATATTCGGAACACAGTATCACCAACTGTATTAAGACTACTATATTTCGGTCTAATACAAGCCACTATAGCGTACGGAATTGTTTCTTGGGGCCAGGCACATGATGCCTCATCGGTATTCATACTACAAAAACAGATAATACATATTATGGCGAAAGTTTCTGCTCTAACATCATGCAAGGAATGCTTTCGCCAACTAAAAATAATGTATTTTCCTTCATCATACATATACTCTTTGATAGTTCCAATTTTAAATAGCAAAAATCGTTCACCTCAAATGCGGGAGATCCACGGTCATAATACGCGTCTTAGGGATGAATATCACTTACCCTTTTCCAGACTAACGATAGGCCAACAGAGCCTAAAATACGTGAAAATAAGGCGTTACAACAAACTGAATAGAATAAGCTCGTTAACAAATGCTACTACTTCTTGAGTAAGTTTTTTGAAGACGCGGAAATACCAGGCTTGTAGATCTTATCATCTCTATGTTTTGATATAAAAGTAAGTTTTGTATTCTGAGTGTATTTTTTAATTTATGATATAGAATGTGATTTTCCATTGCTGACGATCCTCAAATTGAGTAGAATTAATAAATTTTTATTATTATAAAGCGGAACTTTTATCATAACATTATGATTATCTGTGAATAAAACAAAACATCTTCTCTGTGGTAAATATTAACTGATAAAGTATCTCCTTTCAGGGAAACAACAATTGGTATCCAGCAACCAGACAGTGCAACATTTTGTATTTAAGCAAAGTATTTGACATGTGCGATGGTAAGACTGAATGTCAAAACGAACTCCAGAAATCTGTACGTTACCTGATGAATATCAGCAGAAATATAAGAAACAATCCTTCTGAAGAATGCAACTTGGTCTGCCCAGAAGGCGCAGACGGTCTATAAGTTGAATTAAGATATAGTCCATTCAAATCCAAGGCTGAAGTTTGTTGGGTGCTGATGTTCACATGGGACGTCAAAGATTTCTGACAAAAAGAAAATTGTTCCATATCTATGTTTTAAACCTCTTATCTAAGATTTCCATCGTAACGTAAAGATGAAATATTATATGTATTTGGATTAAAGATGTTTTTGTGACCCCCAGCACAGACATGTCGAATCTTTTCGGTTAACTATCAGCCTATTCAAAGATAATTACAGACGTATTAAATGTTTAAAAATAGTAAATGTTGCTTCAGGATTACTACTGAAGTTTATTGTTAACTCATTCATGTTTTGATTCCATGAAATATGTCTGATGTTCTAACCATTAAAAAGTAATGAATATTAATCTGAGCACTGATACTGATGAAATGAAAGAAGAGCTGTCCCTTATTCTATGGAACTACAAGAAGAATGATTAGAATGATTTAGTTTTGACTAAAAATACATTATGTCATCATACCTAAGAGGGCAACTAGCTCCAGATGAAAGGAGGTTTCAATTTAATCTCTCGTAGTAGTTTCTTCATAAATTTAAAAGTCTATAATATATAAAATTGTGTTTAATGCAACAGAAACGACAATAAAAATGATCTTTGAAACCTAGTTGAACGAAGATATATCTTCAATCGTCTAGTCAACCACATTTCATCGATAGATTATTGAAACCTCAAACTAAAAGGTAAATGTATGGTTCTTTATTCAGAAAGATGTTCCAAATTCATTGTACCGAATATCTCAATATATTTTAATGGTAATTGTGGTTTCATTTCTAGTTTCTACCTATATACTTCCATATGAGTTTCAAGGGATTTTGCTCTCTGTAACAGTAAATGAAAAAATTTAAATACAATAATTTTAGGGATTCCTTTTTGAGAATAATCATTTGTTATTTATTTTCTGAGAAAAGATTTTGAATTCCTGAGATTATCCATTATAATGTTTCCCACTTTGCTGAGATAAATTTTATCTAAAGATCGATAAAATAATTTATATTACTCGGCTACAATAGCGAAGATAAGATTAGAATTAAACTATCAATTGCGTACGAAACAAGTATACAAAGACCTAATTTGCGAAATCATTGGTTTTTGTCTCCTGTCAGAATCAATAAATTGAGAATTGAACATGCATTCTTATGAAGGTGAATATATAAAATATTATTTTTTTCTCGTTACCAAATAAGCCTGTTCGTAGAGATCAACATGACTTTTCTAGGAAATAATTCTACGCCAGTTCAACATCAACCTCTACCCGATAGAGAGGAAGAACGTAAGTTTCCTGTTCATACTTAGAAGTAGCAAATTTTTTATTATTTTTTATTAGATCGTTTTAGACGATTAATTCCAATTTCAACAATCGATTGGCAATCGTCAGTACAAACACATTTCATACCCTTGAGTGGATTAGATTTCCTGACAGATGTGGAAAATCTTATTATACAACAAAGCGTAGAGTTAAGTGATGGTAAGTATATGTTCCATCATTTCTCTGAATTCTTAAGGAAATCGTATTGTTTCTATTTACGAAGAAAGGTTATTTTTAAATAAGTAGAATTTATCATTTTGATGTTTTATGTATGTTATCCATTCTAAGTGTTTCCTAAATAATGCTGCTACTTCTTCATTCATTATAGAAAAACAATAAATGATGAATGCAGTGAACAAAAAGTGTAGATCATGAGCCATATTTTATATTGACAGTATAATGTTTCATTCGTGCAATTAACTGCACTGGAAAATGTGTGTGTGGTCTTCCCTTGAAAGATGAATGGGAATTCCATTTGGAACTACAGTGGGCCCCCGATAATCCGGCCCCTGTCTAATCCGGCGCCCCCTGTAATCCGACATGCCTATCATTATTGAATGTAAGTTCACATGCATAATTTTGCGAAAAAAATTGATGAATATTTTCATACTTTAAAATTTGATTTTTATTCATAGGTTTTGATTATGCATTTGTTTGTATACAATTATTTCATAATGTGAAATTTAGTTATTTTTTTCTGTAAGTTCTATTGCATTAATAAGGTTAATTTTATAATCAAACGTAAGCTGTCTATTGTGGTGTTTAATTTACTAAATTCGACATACATAGGTATGTAGTATATCATGATTTGTAGTTCAGATAGAATCTTATCATTTTGATCTGTAATTTGTCGGATTACAGTGTACTCTTTTTCAAAAAATATAAGGGGGTGTATAGGGGGTCTTAGGCAGTACTCTATAATCCGACAAATTCGATAGTCCGACACGGCCCTGCAAAACGTTTGTCGGATTACCGGGGGTCCACTGTATTGGAAATTATCGAGTTATCAGTCAGTAGACTTAAAAGAATCCCTAGTTCTTAATGTGTCAATATTTTGCCACATTTTGACAATAAAAAACAATCACAAAATGAAATTGATAAATTAGGTACTTACAGATACCCTATGTCTGTCATTAAACGATGGCGAAATATTGAGAAATTCAGAACAAGGGATTTCGAATTTTTGATAGGGCACAATCTCATTTGATTTTGTACCCTAAAAAACTATTTCACAATTTTCTTTTTAAATAAAATTTAGGTGTCGCTAACAAGGTTAGAATTTGAAGATACAGATACCCTATGTCTGTCATTAAACGATGGCGAAATATTGAGATATTCAGAAGAAGGGATTTTATTCAGTTTTCTGGCCGCTAACTTTTAATATATTTATATATATATATATATATATATATATATATATATATATATATATATATATATATATATATATATATATATATATATATATTCGAATTTTTGATAGGGCACAATCTCATTTGATTTTGTACCCTAAAAAACTATTTCACAATTTTCTTTTTAAATGAAATTTAGGTGTCGCTAACAAGGTTAGAATTTGAATTTAAAAAAGTTAAAGCACTGTATTAACCACTAACTTGTATTTCTTCATAGAAAACTTAACAAAATTAAAGTGTAGATTACAAATGGGGATACCATATTTATATCAAAATTATTTATTTTCGGTATACAAGCGTGGATTTTTGTATCAAAATATTTTTTTGTATTCTTATTCCAACAAAGGCAAAAAATGCCTTTGCTCTTCATCGATTGTCATCAATTTATAATATCCTCCCATTAAGGCAACTCAGCAATATTATTCAATACCCGAATAGAATGAACAAACTCAGAATCATCCTTCCAAATTTCAACATCTTCATTCGAAAACTGCGATGAGATACCCAGTATTTGAACAAATCGTTTCGAGTTGCTAGTTACAAAGTATTCCATGGCTTTTTGGGTGATCTGTTCGACATCAATGCGTTTTCTGTTTGGTCAATCCTCTACACCAGGACTAGGAGTCGGCACTAAGCTTACGGTTAAGGAACATTGAGAAACTTTTTTGTTCCTGATGTTACTAAATGTTTCTTAAAATGCTTTATGTTTCGGCAACTAATTTTGACTATTACTTCTTGTCACCGGTTTCCATTTTGAGCGGTAAATTTGAAACAAATTCCTGTTGCTATCGCAGTGGAAACGTATCGAGAATGCAACCAGTAAACAGTCGTGTCACAGACGTTTTCAGTGTGCAGTGAAGTAGGAAAGTGTATAAAAATATTATTTATGATGTCCTTTAAGTGGACGAATGAGTTGTCCGTTGAATTGATTGAAAATTATATACTTGATAAGTGTCTTTGCAACTCAAGGCATACAAATTATAATTGCAGGAAAATTTTGAACCCTACCATAAGCTATTCCTCCCGCAATTAAATCGCTTTCTTTTAATACACCAAGTTACAGTACTGTTTCCTTTCCTGAAGACTTGGCCTAATTCAGTTTTCGTGTTTTCTTCTTTCCATTTTAACTTCGAAGCGTGGGCGCAGGAAAGGTGTAGGGGGGAAATGAAGGGGAAAGAGATAACTGTAAAGAGTTTTTCTGCATGCTATTTCACCTAAAAATAAGCTAATAGTAGAATCAATAAGCCGGATTAATTTTTTAAGTACCCATACAATTATTTTTTCTTAGTTTTGGACATAGCGACTTCTGAATCCTTCCAAAAAAAATGAAAAAAAAATATAAGTAGTCATTATTTCAGAGTACAACATTAGATAATTATATGCTGGGATACACACATAATTTTTTGAGAGTCGAAAAATAAGAGCTATAATATAAATAAATAAATATATGTAAATATATAAAGATATATATATATATATATATATATATATATATATATATATATATATATATATATATATATATATATATATATATTTGAAAGTAAATTATCAGATAGAAATTGAAGACAATGAATAAGTACCTACAGAAAATCTTAGTAAATAAACTTAGTTTAGTAAATGCTATTGGTTTAGAGATTGACATATTTTCTACTTCAGGACCGTTAACTAAAAAAACCTCAAAACGTAAATTTTTGGAAAAGGGATTTATTTTATCTTATCTTATCTTTTGTAAAATTGTATAAAATTGTATTAAAAAAAAATTATAAATTTTAAATTCTAAGTCAATTACATACAGTATTTATCTTTTTAATTGTTATTTAGCGAATACTGTTTTGGGCAACACAGCCTGTTTGTATTCCTTGTTGTTAAATAAATAAACTGATAATTAGGCCTTTATTTGATGTGACATATACACTGCGATAGAAAATTAGAGCCGAAAACTGTTTGGAGTAGGTATGTGTTTTGATATTGAACATTGTATAATAAAAACGGTGTGTTCTGAGCATGATAAATTATGATGTGAAAATAAAAGTTTTAAAAAAACGAACGGATGATAAAGCAAGGCATTATTTTTATAAAAACTAAATAAAAAACATGACATAGTCCCTGTTAATGTACTATAACACGTTTGGAAATCTTTCTCTGTTTTCAGAGAAGCATCTCAACCGACAACTCAAAATGTGTGAAGGTGCGTCATTTTGATGCCCAATAAATTTACTCATACTAGCAGAAAAACATCAAATTCCACTGAATATATTCACTATTTCTAAATAAGTATTTTTCATTATAGAAAGTTAATTTGAAGACCCATCTATGTGTTACTCATGAAAACTAAAAGTATTAAATTCCTAACAATTACAAATAGAAGTACCCAGGATATATAATACCTTGTCAGACGGTAATTGACAATTAGCCGAATAAATGACATCATTTCGGAATAATGATATCCAACCTATAATTTCAATATATGTACATCACGGCACTTGAAATTATTGGTTGTATCATAATATATCAATTAGCCATAAATTGGCACAAAATCGATTTAAACAAGCACGGTACTGGCTAGTCGTTAGGTTAATGAAGGCCAAAACCTATAAAGCGGAATTAGATGAAAGCTTAAATATGTTTGAAGCACGGAAAAATAAAGTTTTCGGTCTAGTGTCTAGTAATGACAATTGCAAATTTTTTGAGGATTTTGTAAACATTCAAATTGAAATGGAGATGTCCTGATCGTGGTATTGAGAATAAAAATAAAACTTGAAATTAAATTTTCAAATAATTCAAATATTATTCTCAAAATGGTAAGTATTTAATAGACTGCGGTACTCTGTATTTAATCTTTATAACCTAAAATTTCTTCCCATTTCCATACTTTCAGGATGTTTTTTTGATGGTACGCCGAAAAAAGTTAACAATTTTCATTGATGCTAAAGATACAACCACAGTACATGAGTTGAAGAAAATTATTGAAGGTAACATTTTCAATTTCTGTTTCTTATAATAAAGTTTTGAATTTCGTAGGTATTCTTAAGGTTTCCCCAAGAAATCAAAGGCTTTATAGTAGAGAAAATAATGTAATGGAAGACGAAAAACAACTACAAGATTATGGACTCAATTCAAATACTGCTAAAGTTCAAAATCCTGCTACAGTTGGGTTGACTGTTAGGTAAATCCTTATTTTTAATTTTTCAATGTTCGAAAGAAGAAAATTAACATAGTTCATTCATTGCTTATGGTCATGAGTCTATGAAATAATTAGTGTAGCCATATTTGATTGGAAACTTTATGTAAATACAAGTCTGAGTCTATTCTATTTATGTATGGTACTGGGCAATTTTGTTATTGTATTTAGTTGAATTTTATACAAATGCATCAGAAACTTAACGCAAGTCACGAATCTTATCCAACTGGAGTTAAAATTTCAATGCATGGCCAATAATGTCACAAAAGTAAATATCGAATTAAAATTGTTAGGATATAAGAGCTTTCGTACTTATTGTCATATTATAACGGTGCATGTACCGTGCGAATTATATTTGATAAGGCTTTAATACTGTTGATAATATTAATAATGTTGTGTTCAAATTTCATAGACGTATATTACTCAACAAAGCACTTTAAAATAAATGCATTGATTCTGAAGAAATTTTTGGCAAATTAAATATCACTTTCATCTTTTGACTGGAGGTGGTGGTTATGAATTTCTTGTGTGGAACAAATACTTTGCAATCTATTTAATGTGAAATTCATTTTGATATCGATAATAACACGACTCGACAAAAATTGTCGTTTTTTGTCCTAAATTTAATTTTATGTTTATGTTAATTATGCATCAAAACGAATTTTCCATAAAAAGTTTGCTTTGAAAAAAAAAATTCTGAAGTTGTATGAAGCAAAGGTTGAGCCTAGTTGTTTTTGTTGGTCTGAAAATTAGACAGATTTTTGCCGATGAAAAATTTCCAAACTTGCTTAATAGGTTTCAAAAACCAAGTTGGAATAGTTTTAAAGTAGTAGTCTCCGGATTTTCAGAAAATAACAAAGCTGAAAACTACCAAAAGCTAATTGAAAATATGTTAAGAAATTTAAGACTATAGATTGAAGGATGTTATTAAAAATACATATGCTGCATGCATATTCATTCAGACAAATTAAAAAATAACATGGTGGCGCACTCAAAAGAGCAAGAAGATTGTTTCCGTCAAGATATTATGAACTTCGAAAGTTATCAAGGCTAATACAATGAAAATATGATGGAAGACTATTTTTGTGGATTATTGAGAGAAAGAAGTTATAAACCTAAAAGAAAAAGTAATGCTGTGCACTTTTAAATAATTTTAGACTTTTTTGTAAATTATTTTGATAGTCAAAATGAATAAAAATGATATATAAACTATATTTGTATTGTGTTATGACAAAATTGAAATTAAAATCACAGATTTTAAAAAATATCGTTCAAACGTTCTCCTGGATACAAAAGCAAACTTTTTCTTTCCAATAATTTTTTTGGTTCAGCTTTGATCTAATCTACAGAAATTTCATACTTTAATGTCAATGTAAAATTCTGTGTTGACCCATGTAATCTTTTGATTTGAATATTTTTATAGATTTAAAATATTAAATGGTTTTTTCCATGGGTTTCAACAATGTGTAATTTTTAAGTGTTATTGTCAATTAATTCAGCAAGTTTTATGAATAGTCCTACAGATCATAGTATCATATTATGTTTAGAAATTCAACATCTAGAAAGTAAAAAATATAGATTTCATTAGTTCTGTTTGTATTTTAGCTTGTTATTATTCTTTATGTATTATATTATGAGAAGCCAGAACTAAAGCCATTGTTCATTTTGCTGACAAGTTTTGTTTTCAATTTGATTTGGGTGCAAGACACCTTGAGAATAAATCTTGCATTATAAGGATAGTGATAGTTTTGTAATCCTAGCACGTGATTTTTAAACTCCTGTGACGATATACTACTGAAGGGATATTTTTTCTATATTTTCCTTGTATCTTAGATTTAGGCACAGGTTGATATGAGATATACCATCCGCATTTGCTAATTTGAGAGGTTGTCAGGACTTTAGACAAATTTCAGCTGATTGATTTTGATACTTAGCAGTTTTAGAATTTTGCTACTTGTTAAGGTTGATTTATTTCTTCAACCACAGGTTATTGTTACATTCAATTTAAAACTACTCAAATTAGCAGCATTTGGTTTGTGAGAAGTTGGTTTGTGAGTCTGGGGGATAAATTAGGGGGAGCTATTACCTTTTTCAGTTGAATTATTTATTATAGTTGATATTAGCAATTTTTTTTAATTCGACTAATAAATTTTTGTGAAGATGAGACATTTGGGTTCTTTATTTCAGTCATTTATTTTTTATTTTAAATCGATATTTCATCTAGTTTCATCAGAATTAATATATTGAAAGAACAAAATACTAGATCAGATCACAGATATTTAGGTCCTTAGGAATTTTTCCAACTTGAAATAAGTAAAATAGGTTTATGTCCACTGAGTTTCAACTTAATTTATTGATAATTAATGAATTGTTCATCTTCACAAAGCTTCCAGGTACTTTTCAAAGTTTTCAAATAGTCCAGAAATTTCAGTTGATGAAACAAATTTTCATTAAGAAAACTGGTTAGGTTAGGTGAAACGTTTTTTGAAAATTTGTTCTTTTAGTGGGCGTTTTTATATTTTAAAATAAGTTGCACTGAAATAGGGTTTTTAAAAAATATTAAAAATTGTTTCAGAGACGAAAATGGAGAATTTGAGCCACTGGAACTGACACCATATTCAGCTCCGCCAGATCTTCCGGATGTGATGAAGTCGCAAGAAATCAATGGACAAGAGCAGTCCTCTTAGACTAGTCTATAACCATATCTAACTTCTTGCTCTGCGCATGTTTTATTTTATTTGTTTTCTTGTAATTGTGTTTATTTTGTGAAGGAATGAGTAATAAATAAATATTGCTTGCAAGTTATTATATATAAATATTTCTTATTCAATGGTAAAATACTGAGAATGTTAGATATACTTTTTATGGTTTATATAGATTCAAACATCCAGAAACTGTGAAAATAATATAAAATAAAGTCGTTGAAGCGAATGAAAAATTTTTTCTTAATCATTTCTTGTTCTGCGAATTAATTTTTGCTACTGGGTCAAGCATTCTGAACTTCTTGAGAATTCATAAATTAATAGGAGTTATAAATAGACATCAGTTCTGCCAGGTAAAAGGTTGATGGAAGTTTATGCTTTACCAGTTAAGACCATGGCCTCAACTAAAACTGACATGGATACAAATGATATAAAAGATTAATTACCTTGGCCCTTAGTTGTTTGATAACAATCTCAATATTCTGCTTATATTTCCTATTAGCCTACTATAGGGTAGAAAAAATTAATCTTTTAGTCCAAAGATGTGAAACAAGACTTCCCTAGCGTCTTTCGCGGAACAATCACGGCTTATACATCTTGTGAATATAGTAAGTACTTCACGTATCAAATAAATGTAACTTGAACCTTCTAAATATGTTAGCTCGCTCTAGGTACAATATATGTATATATATATATATTTTTTATTACATTCAATTCATAAAGGACAGACTATTATTCACTTGTTCTATAAGTTGCGACTGAGATATTTAATCCCCTTTGGTCGTTTTCAGCCAAACAACTCAACCATTGAACTCAATGCTATTCTGAATTCTACTATTTATTATATGAGGCGTGTCAATAATCAATGAGATGAAAAATATTTATAATTGGTGAAAATTTATATATATATTTATATATATAGCAGCCATCAAAGCGTTGAGCTCTTATAACATCAACTCAAAGATGGTTTGTGAATGCCTAGACAAACTAAACGATCTGGGCAGGAACAACAAAGTGATACTCCTCTGGGTGCCGGGGCACGCCGGAGTGAAGGGTAATGAACAAGCAGACACCCTGGCACGAAAGGGTGCGTCAACGCCACTGATCGGGCCAGAACCTTTCTGCGGACTTGGAAAATCTTACTTCCAAGAAGAACTCAATAAAGCTGAAGAAGCAATGAGAGCAACATACTGGCAAAGACTTCCAGGACTGAGGCAGGCCAAGATCTTCTCGGAAAGTTCAACCGAGCAAGATGGAAGACACTGATTAACCTCAGCAAAACTAGTCTAAAGACAATAACAGGATTTCTTACGGGGCATTGCAGACTCAAAGAACACCTAAGGAAGCTAGGTTTAGAGGGGGACAGCACCTGCAGATTCTGCAAGGAACGTCCAGAAACACCCCACCATATACTGATGGAGTGCTATGCTGTGCACCATGAAAGACTTAACACACTGGGATCATACCAGCTGACTGTAGAAGAAATACCACGAATAGACCCCTTAAAATCCTCAAATTCCTGAAGGTATTGAGGCTTGAGGGGCTGCTGTAAAACGAGAACACATCGAGAAGCAGAAGAAGATGGGACACAATAGATCTAATAAGGTCGCAGCGCATCGTTCACCATCCGCACTCACCAATACCAATACGAAAATTTATATTTGTTTTTTTTTTGTTGAAAATATACACTGCGGGATAAAACAACGTAGCAGTAGTTTTGGTCGACTAAAGTACTCATTATATATGCATATGTGACAATTTCATTGAATGTTGTGTGATCTCATTAACTGCTATTTCGTTAATATACTTGTGAAGAATTATATACATTTAGAATCTTTTGCAGTTATTGCTAACGTAACTTCAGAAAACAGATACTCAGTGAGAGTTCCTAGAGGAGAAACAATATATTACGCAAACGAGATTTCAAAGGAGGGACAAAGAAATTGTTTTGGATCTAGCAGAGCATTTCAGATGCAAGTACATGACCCCACTCAGCAAATAGCGTTTACTTTCAAGAGGAATTTGGCGTGCGGTACTTGCTGCTCATGTTGGTGTTACTTACAAGTTCTAGAAGTTTATTCAGCATCTGGAGATTACATGGGTTGTACCGAACAAAAAGTACATTGTTCTAAACCTCTCTTCTCTGTCAAAGATAAATTTCACAATACAATATACCGTATGAAAGGACCTAATAAAATTCTTTGTTTTAGCCCAGAGTATCTCAACTTTCAGGTGAGATTTCATGAATATATTTCAGTTTGAGTGAAGATAAATTGTTTTGCGCTGATACCAAACCATTTGTTACTTGACTCATATATATATTCATTTAATTAACAGAAGAAAACTCTGATAGTGTTCTAATTATATATTATCTGGAAGCCACTTTATTCGAAGTCTGATTGTTGAGAAGAAAGTATTGACTTCACGTTTTTTATAACAATTTATAGCACAATAATCACTGTCCTGAAAGTTTATATCGACGGATAATTGGAAATGTTATGTAATATAGTAATGAAATGCTATCCACCAGCGGAGTACCACAAGGCAAAGTTCTTCTTGTTTTGGTTTGGTCAGCTATTTCCTTTGAATATAACTGGACAAATAACAGGATATGCAGATCATACTGTATTTTTTGGCCCCAAAAGTTTGACTCCAAAGGCTGAGAACGTCAAATATATGCCATTAAGCAGTTTTTTTCATTCAATCACTCTCAAACTTTTCTAATTCATTTAACTGTGCCAGCTATTTAAAACATAATATACAGCAAAAGGAACTTCGTTCCGACCGAGTCTCCCACGACACCGCTCGTCTTTTTTTTCCAGAGTGATATTATAAAGCTATTGTTTCTTTCTTTTTACATAAGTAATCGTTATTTGGTACAACCAAGTAAACTTTATTATTACAATACTATTTCAGTTTTTGTGTATATTTTATCATCGAAAATTATCTTTCGTGTTCATAATTTACATCATAGTTTCTTTTTAAGTAAGAATAAAACAGATATTATTCTCAGTAAGCTATCATTTCAGATTTATGCTAGCGATGGACTTGTCCAAGTCGGTAGTATTGTCCATCAATGGGATTCTATGCAGGTTGCTTATAACACCGTAATTCAATTTCCGAATAGGAGAATTGATAACCATTTGAAGGTCCTACTACTCGGCGCAGCATTCTTAATGGTATGTATATTTTACTCAGTTCATAAGTAACATAAAAACACCACAATACACACAAGAAATTGTTTCGCCTATATAGGTGTATATATATATATATATATATATATATATATATATATATATATATATATAAATATATATATATATATATATATATATATATATATATATATATATATATATATATATGTATATATATATTCTTGACGCCTATAGGCCGAGAAGTGGTGGGGGCCTCCGTTAATTTTACGGTTCGCTATCATGTGATTTTTTATACTTTAGTATAAATTGCAGGTCATAGATGCATATTAACCTGCTGTAATTTTATGAGTATTGAACTCCGGGCATATATATGCGTTAACTTATTTTTTATGTCCTTCGCTCCTTTCTGTAGTATATGGCGTCGATTAACATTCTCCATCTGGTTATATTGCTTACTGTGGCATTGATGTCCTGACAAGTTCGACCAACGCTTTCAATTTCCTTTTTGATCGTGCATTGTCATGTATGTTTTGGACGTTTAATCCTTCTAGTAACTTGTGGTTCTACTCAATAGCTCCCCTAGCGATGTTGTTTGTGTCTTTTCTCAAGGTATATCTTAACCACTTCCATTTTCGCAGTTTTATTTCTTGGTGAATTTCTTTTTGGTTTTGAGACTCCAAAGGTTTATACAATCTTATTGTGTTGAACTAGAAAATTCTCAAAATTATGCGTAAATATCGATTGATGAATGCTTGAAGTTTTTTCTGAGTTGCTGCGTGATAATTCAATTTTCTGCACAATGAAATAGTGTCGACTTCACATTGTAGTTAAATATTTTGACTTTGGTTGTTTGGGAATGCATGTGTGATCTCCATACGTTATTCAGCATTCCAAATACTTGTCTGGCCACCAGTCGTTGTTATACTGCTGCCAAGGTAAGTAAAGTCGGTGACTTCATCTACGGGGGTTTTTTCAATTGTAGGTAAAAGCAGCATTGTTGTTTTTATAAATTCTCATTGATTTGACCTTATAAATATATAGGATAGGTCGAGAAGTTCTGCAGACATACCTACGTGGCTGTGTGCTAAGAGATATCATATGCATAGCTCCTTTCTTCTAGTATGCTGAAATTCGTTCTCCACGTGTCGCGCCTGTATTAAGATGTTTGTTTTAAAATGCCTTAGGAGTACATTGAAAAAATTTATTTATGGTTAAGAATAATTCAGCTTATTTGAAATTCATGTTGCAATTAAAATTTCATATTGTGGCATGTTTTATATGTATTTCAATACAGTATTGAAAAAAGATCAATGAGAAATTTTACTCTTGATTTTGTTTGCCGATATTTTCCAAAAATCCTTCAACATTGAAAAAATATTTGCAATTTGCACTTACCATAAATAATTTTTGTTTTAATAGAGGATATTTATTCTCTGAAACTCAATACAAATTCTGAATACAAAAAATTGGCTAAAATAAAGTCAGATCTCGAACTTAATGTTTCAACAGTTGGTTTGTTCATGGCATATATTGCATTGGAAAAAAATAGTTAAATAATATAATTTTTTGCAGGAATACATGTACTTTGAGGATTCTAGAAGAATACCATGTAAATGCATTTGTTGAAGTTATGATTAACTGGGGACTAGCAAATGCAATCCCGTAAGATAATTCAATACCGGTATTTGCGGGAGTGAACATTCTCAATCTCGCGAGGTCCACGTACTTGTGGGATCCCGCACAGGTTTCAACAAAAATTAAACAAATTTTAGGTATAATATTCTTTATTGATATTTTTTATGGTTAGTTAAATATTATTATTATAAGGGATTAAACAATACTAGAGAATTGGATATTATTTTAAAAGTTACTCAGAAAAAATTCTAATTGGTAATTGTTCCATCGGCTACACGGCTTCTGACTAGGTAGCCAGCAGCCGAAAAGCCTCTTTCTACTTTTACGATACCTAGTAGAACAACCATCTTTGAGTTAAAGGCAAATTGGAGGCATGTGTGTGTCTTTTAATCCACCCGGATTCGTCACCGATCCTCAATAATGCTTATACCCAATCTAGATTGGGGTAAGTTCGAGTTCGTGTTGAACTGTTATTGGAGCTACTGAATCTGACTACAGATTGACGAGATGTCTGTCGTCTTCAGAATCATCAGTAGTTTCGGTGTCTTTCACGTGAATTCTCCAACTTCTAACCGTTTTACAATAGTTTTAATTTCCTCTGATAGTATATTATTCGAAGATAGTTTAGATGTTTCATCGTATATAAATTCAGTCTTACATACTTCGTACGGATTATGTAATATAATAATATAATCTGCGGTGAGATAACAAGGTTTTGGGCTAATAATTTATTAAAATTTTCAATTTTCGAAAAACAGCCTCAAATTAGTTTCGGCAGTTATAAGACTAAAGTCTCGCCTACATAATACTTGCAGCTTGTTTCACAAACTGTAATATTTGTTCTATATCCATTAGCACACCATAGTCCTTTTCAGTAATAGTAATATAGTAGTTAGTACAGTGTATAAGTAATCGGATTTGTACCGAGCTATAATCATCAGAGCTTTAGAAACATAAAATCGTGCTTTGTTTCGAATGTCTGTTATTATATACATCTGCACCAGATAGTTTTTTTAAGAGAAATTTTATAAAAAATTTCATCGTCTTTCTTGCTTCATAACTTCTGAGTATTCCGCAGACAGTTTCATTTCGCTTGTAGGAAAGGATAAATGAAAGCGATATCAAGTTCTTTATTTGTTAAATCATCACTATGATTCCTTCATTGGCTACCCCTTTTGTACAGACCTGGCCTGTTATTGCTAAAAATAGACATTTAAATACGTGTAATATATATATATATATATATATATATATATATATATATATATATATATATATATATATATATATATATATATATATATATATATACAAGGGCGTCGCCACCCGGTGGTTCAGGGGGGGGCAACTGTTATATGGAGGAAGGGAAGAGTATGAATGTTGAATACAATTGAAAGCAGAGTTATTAATAATAGAACAAAAAGAATTTCGGACAAAATATAGGATAAAATAATAATAGAATTTAAAAAATGTGGAAGCAATCAAATTGTCCATTGACAGCTGCAAGATTTCAAAAATAAAGTAGTCGAGAGAGATCTTTTTTTTATTAAGTTAATTAAAACACAATCTTCATGGTTTTTTGTAAACTTTTCAAACACTTTATTATGAAATACTTCATTATGAAAATCTTGTTTTTCTAATATGTTTTCTGTGCGCACTTATCATGGCCAGACCATTGAGATGATATTCCCCCATAGTGCTTCTTAACCAGGTTTTCAGTCTCCTGAGATTGCTGAACGATCGCTCTACCGTAGGTACACGTTGTGCACGGTAGAGCGATCAAAATTATCAACGCTTTTCCTGTTTCAGGAAAGAAGGTTTTTGCCTCTTTAAGGACATCAATAACGGTTAAATCAGCTTTCTTCTCAATACTGATTCCCGAAAAAATCTTATATCTTTCAGCTAAACAAATCCGACAAACATTTCTTGGACTTCGTTGGTTTCCTCATCAAAATATCGCAGACCTATCGATAATTGGATCCTTTTTGAAACCTGGAATAAGCCAACCATGGAGAATACATTTCCAACCAGGAATAATTAAATTTTCTCTTTAAATGTTTGGCAAAATTGTATGTGTAGAAGGGGACCAACAGTTTTCCAGCAATTCCTTCCTCTTTTCGGTTGATAACAACGATGCTCGTCCAATAAATCGACTGATGTCATTTTCATTGCAGTCATCTATTGAAGAATCGGAATCCAGATCTTTGGATGAGTAAGGTATCGACAGGTCAGCCTTGGAACCATCATAAGGATTTGTACCTATATAAGAGTCCGGAACTAGTTCCTGAGGCTGAGTATCTGTCGTTGTGGTAACCGACCTAGAATCATGCGATATTGTTTCCATTATGTTCTCTTTTTCCTTTTGAACTTTTGCATCCTGTTTATCGCTGTCACTGCTTCTTCCACTAGGCTTTTTTCTTTTTCAATTCACTGTGAAACAATATATTTCATATAGGTAGGTAGAAGAATGATAACTGAAAAATCTATTCCCTTTTATATACCATACGAAGATTTTTGAATCACTATCCAAACTAACTCCAGGGTGCAAAGCAAACTAACTTCAAAGTTGAAAAATCTGTACTAAAAATGGTTCATTTTGATGGGTATCAAAGCAAACAACTTTTAGTATAGGTTTTTCAACTTTTACAGACTATCAAAAAAAACACAGTTTATAGCAGTGCTGGCCATAACGATAGCCAACAACGTAGAGAATGATTCGACAAAAGATTGCAATTATGGAAACCGCAAACGCTCGCGTCGGATTTAGTCTTAACTCCATTACATTTATTTATTTGCATTTGACTATATGAATCTCTAGGGGGGGGGGGCAACTGCCCCTACCTGCCCCCCCTTGGCGACGCCCTTGTATATATATATATATATATATATATATATATATATATATATATATATATATATATATATATATATATATATATATATATATATATATATATATATATATATATATATATATATATATATATATATATATATATATATATATGTCCTTCATTTGGAGTTACGAAGCCATATACAACCACGTTTTTGTCAAAGTTTACTAATTCATCTCTTTCAATTGTAATTAACATCAATGGTGATAATAGCTTTCACAATTTTCAATTTCTCCTTCCACATGTAACGCGGGTACAAGGCAGTAGTGTCATTATAAATTTGGAAAAATATATATAATTAGAACAACTCTCTCTCCCTTTTTACTACTTAAATCTTTATTGGCACTATATGTATCTGACATGTCAATAGCTTTATAGATTTCATACTGCTGCAAGCTTTTTCGGTTCCTTTTTTATGTTTGCAAATATAGAGTAGTAAATTGCAAGTTGTTTAAGTTCCTTAATGAAGTTATTACTACTAAAAATAGTGATAAAAAACGAAGTATACCGTTTCTCATTTACAGTTAGAATGTTTTATCACAAAGTAATGGACAAATCCACTCAATAAATGAATTGGTTACTTCAACTGAAATAATTTAATTTTATGAAACAGAAAAATAATGCCGCTCAATGTATATTGTGAAATAAATTGAAAAATACATAGTTGAGTAGTAGTTTTTCATCGAGGATTAGTGCGATGAATATGTTCCTTATTAGAAATGAGTTTTCCTGCATATTTTGTCATGAAAATCCAGAACAACTGAGTCAACTATATAATTCTCTGCGATGTTTGTTCTTCGTTAATTCCAAACTGAATCATGATTAATATTCAAGAAAATCCGAAAATCGCCTTTGATGGCAGAAGAAATAAAAACCAAAATATTATGTTACAATTTATTACTTAGAAATTACACCAGTAAAGTTTTCCTATGGAATGTTAATGCAGAATACTTTTTAAACTGCAATATTTTTTTGTATGTGTAAAAATTCAATGTAAAATATT
Source organism: Cynegetis impunctata (assembly GCA_030704885.1). Lineage (NCBI taxonomy): Eukaryota > Metazoa > Arthropoda > Insecta > Coleoptera > Coccinellidae > Cynegetis > Cynegetis impunctata. The sequence continues at coordinate 663,522 of JARQZK010000746.1, forward strand.
TCTCAAATTGATTTATTCAATTAGGCACTCGAAAAAGGCAACATTAATTTTTAGAAAAAATCTCACAGCCACAAAAAAGCTCAGCCAAACCGTTGAGTGAATATATTGCAGAAAATATTTGAATATATATTAACCGAGTACATACTTTATTTTACTTTTCCAAAATATTGGTTTATTGCTCAAGACAGAATAAGGTAATTTCTCTGAATTTGTATTATACCCTTAATTCGGTAACCTTCCTTATATTGAGGTACAAAGTACCTATCCAATATTTTAAACAGAAATGTTACTGGCAATATATAAAATTTGAGAATTACGACAAAATACAAACAATTACAATCATTATTAAATTTACACAAAGTGAAACGCACATTTTACAAAAGCGACGACAAATGTACTAACTATATATAGAATAAGATGCTACAAATATGAGACACTTCTAAAAGAGAAAAGATTAAAAAAAAAAAAAAATTAAAATAATATTTGTCAGAATTTGAATAATTTTATCCATAGATGTGAAATTAATTTTCATATCTGTTTGAGTAATATGAAACTTCTGTTATTTACAGAGATATATTAAAATGGAAACAGATGGGCATACGATTTCTTCGGCCACATTTTCTGAAATAATTTTGTATATTCGTACACTCGGGAGATCATAGAAAATTCTGAAAAAATAACTGATGTATTCTATGTACAGCTAGACGAATATTTACAGAAATAAAATAAAACAAACTATCCTATGTACAGATTAAAATAATAATAGTCGCATTTGAAATAATATCATTTTGGTGAAGAACCAAAATAAGTTTGTGCATTTAGAAGCAATTTGAACTGAAAATATATCACTTTGCTTCAGTGTACTTAAAATAGTACAGAATAAATGCCTTTTCATAAAAGCTTCAAAACATTTCAAATAAAAATATAGGTTACCAGCATCTCTGATTTTGAAAAAATGCAGGTTTACTTGAAATCTTACAATATCAGAGCTGGTCACAAATGTATTGAAAAGACATTTCTAAGGAATCATATAAAATATCCGAACAAAATAACGCCCGAAAAACACATTTGTTTTTTTGCTAAGCCAAACAGGTACAGAACAGAAAGGACACTTTGGTCTAAATATATGTCTTTTTAATTTTTTGCAAAGTTCCATCATTTGCTATATTGAGGTCTTTGCTAACGTCCAAATTATCCTTCTTTAGGGGTGGGGATGGGCTGCGCACATTATGCACCAGATTCACAGTTTTGTTCGGACGTGGGGGTAAAAAAGCCTGGTTTCCATTCAATCTGAAATAAAGAAACAACAATATAAAACAGTTAAATTTTCTTCTTTGATCTTGAACATCTCATAAGTTATTGTTTCAAATTGAACAATTCCTTCTGAACAACTATGATACTGATGGGATGGACTTCATATTATCAAGACGATTCACACCATTGTTCTGACAAAGCAAATCCATATCAAAACATTTTCAGGACAGCTATTTAATATGTTCAAAGTATTTGTTGCTAACAATTCATTGAAGAAATTCACTACGGTTTGTTATTCATTATACACATTATGAATTCGAATATTAGAAGTACGTAATATATTACAACTGTGTATATTCAAAATCTGTGCTGATTAGGAGGTTTCAAAGACTTTTACTATTTTATTTAAATTTTTTTTATTTCAAAAATATTTGCTCAAGATGTAATTTCAAATTAAGTTCAGTACTCAGTGTTTTCAATTTTGAAATCAATCAGTGAAAAAAGTATCGATTGTTTAAAGGCTGATCATTAGACCTTGGAGCTTTTATTTTAGCTATTTTCAACAGTACCACCAATATTCAAAATCTGTGCTGATTAGGAGGTTTCAAAGACTTTTACTATTTTATTTAAATTTTTTTTATTTCAAAAATATTTGCTCAAGATGTAATTTCAAATTAAGTTCAGTACTCAGTGTTTTCAATTTTGAAATCAATCAGTGAAAAAAGTATCGATTGTTTAAAGGCTGATCATTAGACCTTGGAGCTTTTATTTTAGCTATTTTCAACAGTACCACCAGTTGGGTGTCAATTCTGTATGAATCACTGAACCATACAGAAGTTGCCAGATTATATGAAAACAAATGTTGAAAATTACGCTGTGAGAAGCATAGTTCATTGAAAAAAAAAATTATATGTTCATGTAATCTGGAATATACCTACTGAAAAATTCTTAGAAATAATATAAATTTCAGAGCCTTAGGGAATATCATTTACTTCACAATTTGAGAAGAATCATACGAAAAAATGTTTTTGCTCTGTATTAATGAAGCAGTGTTTAATTAATCCCCAAGTCATGAACGGACTATCTGATTCATAGACTAACTGAGGTTTGAAATAGTCTTTTGACATACACCAAAAACAGGAGATTAAAGTGAAAACGTGAATGAAATTGTTAAAAAATATCGATCTACTGTAAAAATTGATGAAAAGTCTATGGACTTTAAGGTAACTGAAAAAGTCGAATGGAGTGTAATTGTACAAAAGGCTCATGGTATTGATAGCGTAAATTATTTAAAATATCAGACAAAATTTCAATGAACAAATCAGTTTTCTCACTTAGTTCGCTCTGATTTATTAATGACTTGAAATTTGGGGTAAACCACTTGTACACTATTCGTCACCCAGACAACACTTTTTTGAACTTACATTCCCATATGATCTAACCTCAAGCAACTTTTTTTCTCTCTGAATGTAAACGTCTTATGACTTACTAATGAACAACTCATTAGAAAAATATTTTAAATGTTTCTTAAAGATAGGCATTTTTCTATAAATTGGAGAATTGCTTGCGTAGCCTACGATGAAAAGCCCAAAGAAAATTTCTGAATTGCGCCCTGTGAGTAATCTACTTGTTTTCTGTAAGGTTTTGGAAAATTTAATAGATGATCAAATTCTACAGTTTATGTCTAATAATAAGCTGTTCCCAGAAAATCAATCCGGGTTTAGAGCTGATCATAGTACAGGAGGTGCAAATGTTAGAGTACATAATGCGGGCTGTAGATCGAAGAAAAGTTACTATTTTAGTTTTACTAGAGTACAGTAAGGCGTTTGATATATTGGGTAGGGAGCTCCTATTGGCCAAATTTTTTACGGATTTTGTGACACAATATTAGTTACTAAAGAGCTAAAGTACCAGAGGCCTCAATTCTTGGCCCTCTTCTATTTTTGATTTACACAATGGAACTAAGTGAGAACGAAGTAAGATACGGATGTATATATATATATATATATATATATATATATATATATATATATATATATATATATATATATATATATATATATATATATATATATATATATATATATATATATATATATATATATATATATATATATATATATATATATATATATATATATATATATATATATATATATATATATATCAGTGGCGCCTCGTGAGGTGTTTGTTTAAGGAGGCTACAAGAGGTGTTAAAAAATACACCATAGGCGAAAATTTTTAGGATTTCAAGGTCAACTGCCTTATAATTTAAAGAAAATCAAAGTAAAACAAGCACCCTAAAATATTAATTTCTTTGGGAAAAAAATTGTTTTCACTTTCCAGTGTCTACATTGAGACCTACAACTCCTATTTACAATATTCACAAAAACTCTTCTCAGCCAATTACCCAATTCATCTATTCATCAAATGTTTTTTTCTTTCACAAAATAGGTACCTACTCACTTACTTAACGAATTTGTTACCTATTCGAGAAATTAATCAATTGTTGCCCAGCAAGTATCAATAACATTAATTATGTTTTGTTTTCCAAGCAATTTAAATTTGATGCGCGACACGACATGTTCCTGGGATTTTTCGTGCCTTTCCAGACGACGTGATAAATTTTTTAAATCGTCAAATCCTAAGCGGCCCCAAACAGAGACATTTTCCCTAGTAAAAAGTAAACAATGCCAACAAAATAATTTATTTTTTACTTGTGATCCGGTTAGCCAAGGATGTCTCTCATAATTTCTGATATTAAAACCGCGATTCTGTTGTTTGTTACGCTGCACCAAATTATTTAATTCCGGGGTAGGTCGCAATGTTTTTATTAAAACTTTATCGTCTTAACTTAGTGCACTAAAGTTATGGGATGACAAATATTCCACTAAGTCACCATTGACGTCTTTAAAATTAACTTCAGTAACCGAACTCGTTTTAAAAACAATACGCGAGCAAAATAAATTCACCCCACTGGCATAAAATTCAAAACAAACTCATCACGATTAATCAGGCTTTCAGTCTCCACGTGCTTGCTACGTGCACTGTAATAGAATAAATTAGGTCGAATATCGTATGCTTTGAACCGAGCAGCTAGGTTCAATCGATGTTGCCATTTACATGTGTTTTCTTTTTCTATTGCAATAAAGTATTCATTCGCAGTATTCGCACCGTTGTTTGCTTTTCTGTGGCAGGCATAATGAACGTTTAAAATATACCTTTTTAAGCCTCTGCAGCGTTGCCACTGTTGAAATGAAATCTTGAAATGAATGAAATGCAGTAAGCAGTAAATGTAAATACCTTCTTTCGTAATTAATAAATTATATTATATAATGTAGGTTGAAAGGAAGGTAGGTGCATAAAATAATAAGATTTTGATTAATATGAATATGCTGAATGCTGACTATTTAATATAGTATAGTAGTGATACACAGAACATTGAGGAGGCGGCTTAGTCGCTTTCGAATAACCGCCCATATATATATATATATATATATATATATATATATATATATATATATATAGATATATATATATATATATCGAAAATATAACCAAGGTTTTTATTTTCTGACACTTTATGTACCAAGCAGATAATCTGCATTTTTCCTCTGTTAGATATATTAAGCCATTTCAACTCCTTTAGACTATGGGAAACATGATCCCTACTATTTAATGAAAACATAAATCTTACACAAAAATTTTGAACTCTTGTTGAGGAATCTGAATCTAAGCTTCGACCATAAACTAAATAAGCGGAATGTGCTTGACTGGAGACAAATGACTCACTTAGTAACACTGTTGTACCATGAATTTAACTTGAGTTTTGAATCTTAATTTAGTATTAATATGAACACCTAGACTTTTGACTGAATAACAAGGCTCCAGTCTCACATTGTTGATCACAATATTTAAATTAATTTTCACTTCTTCCAAGATTTACTTTTAGACCATGTTTATCAATGTACTCAAATATATTTGCAAAAGTTTATTTTATTTATTTATTTTATTTTGCGTATGGCAGTACAGCAACATCAGTATTATATATATATATATATATATATATATATATATATATATATATATATATATATATATATATATATATATATATATATATATATATATATATATATATATATATATATATATTATGTTGACAAATCAAACTTTTTTTCATACTATATTATATACTGATGTTGCTGTACTGCCATACGCAAAATAAAATAAATAAATAAAATAAACTTTTGCAAATATATTTGAGTACTCTGATAAACATGGTCTAAAAGTAAATCTTGGAAGCAGTGAAAATTAATTTAAATATTGTGATCAACAATGTGAGACTGGAGCCTTGTTATTCAGTCAAAAGTCTAGGTGTTCATATTAATACTAAATTAAGATTCAAAACTCAAGTTAAATTCATGGTACAACGGTGTTACTAAGTGAGTCATTTGTCCCCAGTCAAGCACATTCCGCTTATTTAGTTTATGGTCCAAGCTTAGATTCAGATTCCTCAACAAGAATTCAAAATTTTTGTGTGAGATTTAAGTTTTCATTAAATAGTAGGGATCATGTTTCCCATAGTCTAAAGGAGTTGAAATGGCTTAATATATCTAACAGAGGAAAAATGCAGATTATCTGCTTGGTACAAAGTGTCAGAAAATAAAAACCCTGGTTATATTTTCGATAAGCTAAGATTTTCTTCACAAGTTAATAACCAAATGACCAGAAACACAAGTCTTCTTGTGATACCTAGAAATAGAACAAAATTGTTCAAGGATGCTTCTCGTTTAACGAAGCAAAAGTTTATAATTTTGTTTTTCGCAGGTCATTAAAAGTAAATCTATGCAGAGTTTTAAAAAATAATTACAAGAAAAGTTGTAAATCTAATTTTTCTGCACTTTTTACTTTCAATATAGTTTGTATTATTGTAATATGGAACTCAGTTAAGTATATCAGCAATGTATACTCGGTTAAGTATATCAGCAGACTTCTCCAAGCATAAACAAATTATAAGCACTTTTCACATTGCAAGCAAAGGGCTACAGATTACATTGATTTTAGTTCATATCATCTGAACGTAATTTGAATAAGTTCATATAATGTTCCTCAAAGAAGTGACATCTCAATTTTGGCAAACTTACCTCTCTAAGTGATTATGTTGTTCGAAAAATGGAGCATCGTGATAAGGGCCAGGCGATCGAAACCGCCTTGAAAAGAAAAACCCCGAGATGAAACCAACAATAAGAGCTCCTATGCACGCTGCAACAATGATCAAGTGAAGTGTTTGAGGTTCTCCAGCGATTTTCTGTTTGACAGCACAATCCCCAATATCGTTACTGCAATCTGAAACGTCCTCATCGCTTAGTCTAACAGAAGGATAGAGATCTTTGTCTTGATCGGGAACTGCAGGTGTTTCTATTTCTTTGTCTGAAGCTGAAAATTGAATTATTTAAGTAACAATCGAAATCACTAAAAGTACTTTGAGAGAGAAAAAGTTTCACTGAATTGATTTTTTTTCTGTTAAATAAAATTCGCCTTTTCACCTGTAGGGGGTGTCCAACTACATTTTGATTTATCTCCTTGTCTCACATCCTGAATGATATATCTCCTTGAAGTAGCTGTACTGATAGAAACACATGCTTTTTGTTTAGCATCCCATCCACAATGTGGATCTTGCAAATCAACACATTCACTGAAAAAGAATAATATCAATCAGACAATTTAATCCATGAAATAAATTCCAGTCAATGTTATCGAATGATGAGAAAATAAATGAGAACACTTGTTTGTGAGAGATTTACACAAAATTGATCACATCGTGTGATGTAAGTTTCGACACTACCTGGGCTTCTTCAGACACTGTGTTCAATATAAGCGAAACATACACTAACAAATTTTGTGTGAATTTTTTTTGGAATAAGTGTTAATATAATAATAATAATAAGTTCTTTATTTCCAACAGGTATAAAACCCAATTACAGAAAATAATTAAAGTATAGCTAAATAGAAAAGAAATCAAACCACAGCGCCAGAGACAAAAAGAAAAAACTAATATGAACAAAATGAAACAAAACAAAATTAATGCGAAAGTAATATCAACCAGTATCCCGAAAGCTGAAACTAAACCTAATACAAAAAATAAGCTTATTTATTATTTAAATCAGTAGCAAGAACAATAACAAGAGAAAAAAAATTAAATAGTAAAAAATATAATAATTAAATAATTTAAGATGTAACGGAAACACTACTTAGCTTAACTTAATTCAATTCAATCAGATTCAAATTCAACTTAAGTACATAACTCCTAACAATAGCTGCAAGTGAATCAAATTGAACGTCACATTCACTCGCAACTGAATTGAATGTATGCCCCATGTACCAAATGGGAGATTGCATTAACAAGTTCGTCCTTGGAGTCTCTAGGTGGAATAGTTCCATATTACGGGAAGCTTGCCTCGGAACACGAAATCTCAGAGCAGACAAGAGTGAAGGGCAGTCAATACTGTTGTGCAGTAATTTATATAAAAATTTGAGACATAATATTTCTCTCCTACCCTGCAATGAAACCACATTGAATCGACTCAACAATGCTTCATGACTAACTCCTCTTGGTGGATAAACTTTGTCCTCCCTCCAAACCAAGAACTTCAAGAACCTTCTCTGAACAGCCTCAAGATGGTATTGATGACAAAAATAAATAGGATGCCAAATCATGCTACCATATTCCAACTTGCTACGTATAAGAGAATGAAAAAGACTTATAAAAGTTGAAGAGTTCTTGAAATACTTGCCATTGCGAATAATGAAACCATACATTCTCGAGGCAGACGAAACAAGCTGGGAGACGTGTGGAATAAAGGAGAATTTCTGATCAAACACCACACCAAGATCCCTCACCCTATCGAGACGAGAAAGTACCCGACCACCGACGGAATAATCAGACCTCAATATATCCACTTTCCTAGTGAAAGTCACAACATTACACTTTGACACATTCAAACTCAAAAAATTATCTTCACACCAACCGACAACATAATCTAATGCGAGCTGAAGTCGAACACAGTCGTCAGGTGCACGAATCTGATAGTATAACTTCAAATCGTCCGCAAACATCAAATGTGGTGATTCAATATTATCCATTAAATCATTCACAAACAGAATAAATAACAGTGGCCCAAGATTCGATCCCTGAGGTATCCCAGAGGTGGGTATAAACTCAGACGACCTTATACCCTCCAACCGCACAAACTGACGACGGTCAATCAGGTAAGAATGAAACAGTTTAACAAGGCCATCGGAAAAACCAAATTTGTTGCGCAATTTCAATAAGAGGAGCTCATGATGACACATGAAGTGTTATTTCAACATTCAATTCTTGTTTAAAGTAATTCATTTATGTAAGCATACATCCTCAATATCAAATTTAATATGAAAAAAAGCATTTTAGGCAGAACCTTAAAGAAATGGCCAATGGCATTCTTACCTGCAACTGTTTACATTTCTGCATTGACTCAAACTAACTAATCTAACATCGTCTCTAGTGACTACTATGATTCTTCCACTTTCTGGAGTCAGTCTGATCTGTTTTATAGAAGTTCCATGCGGCAAAACATTGTTCTCAGAAATAACAACAGCTTTTGCAGCTTCTGCGTAGGGTATATTAACAACTTTAAGAACTCTTCCATCATCTAAAATCAAAAAAATATGAATTTCAGCAAATTAATTTCCAAATATCTGTACTTATATAACACATGAAAAACAATTGTAACTTCAGTGCGCAGATACTCACCAGTACCGACATACAATATATCGAAAGCTTCATTGTCTGTTGTTCGTACTTGAGGATCTACTGTGACTACTGTAAATCTATATTGTAGGCTAACCCTTATTAAAATTGGCTTCCCAAAGTGAGTCGGGACTGCTTCTTCCAGTAGGGAATGAGTTTTGATGAAATTTACATTTCTCTCTGGCAATGCACGACTATCTGCAGTACATTCTCCAGGTCTTGGTTCGGGTACCTGATTTTCAGACAAAGGCAGCCAGTTAGAATTCAGATTCTCCTGGTGTTTGAAGCTACCCTGAAAATATGGAGAAAAGTGTAATAATCTCACAGTTTTTTTATTCATTTATTTTAATAAGAGAGAATATATATATATATATATATATATATATATATATATATATATATATATATATATATATATATATATATATATATATATATATATATATAACTTGAAAATCAATAATGTTGGATCTAGTAGATCTGGAAATGCAAATGAAAATGAAGCTACAGTAGAACGAGTGACATATATCAAATATTTAGGTGTATACATCGATGAGTGTTTAACATGGAAAAAACACATACATTATGTTATAGATAAAGTCAGAAAGTTAATTTATAAGTTTGTGAAGATGCGTCACATAGTAACTCTGAACACTTTGAAGATGATTTATCATTCACTGGTAGAATCCATTATAGGTTATGGTATCGTCGTTTGGGGGAATGCATATAAATCTGTCTTGGCACCGTTGAATGTTGTCCAAAAGCGTATCATAAAGACTATGCTTTCTAAAAGTAGTAGATACTCAACTACACTATTGTTCAGGGAAAGTAAACTGCTAAATGTTGATCAAATGTACATTAGGTCTGCGGCAAGGTACATGATACTGAATTCTCATTATAAGAACTATGTGCGTCACGAAGTTCAGACCAGGAATGTGACACATGGACATTTGCTGACGCCTTATGTGAAGTTCAGTGCTGTACAGATGCACATTAGCTGTAGTGGCCCAAAAATTTATAACTCGTTGCCCTCTAATATTAGAACATTGCCTTACACTAGAAATAAAGCTAAGCTCCTCAATAAGTGGCTCTTGGAAAGTTCTTTTATGCTGGAAAATGGATAGAGTATATACTATGAATGTGTTGATATAGTATAAATGGTCTGGTTTTTTTCTTTTTTCTCTTCTTCCTTTCTTTGTGAATTAAAATTAATTTGAATTTATATTAAGTTGTAATGAATAGTGCACGCACAGGTTTCACAGAACCCATAGTGCATTATAGTGGTAATCGTGAGGGTAATATTTTTGTATGGTGTTCTTTTGATATTTCATTTAAACTAATGTAGAATTTATTATTAGTATTGTCATAATAGTTGTTGTTATCTGAAGTATTAAATATTATTATTATACATATATAATGAAAACTTTAACAAAAATTAGTAATATGCTCATTTACCTGGAACACTCTAATGATATCATCCATGTTATAAACACAGATAGCAGAACCTCCAATAGCATTGTTAGGCGTTGTTAAAGTACCATATATCAAATTTTTTCTACCACTTTGTCCATAAGTGCCATTTACAATTTCACTTGTTGATTCTATAAAAAAAAGAGAATAGTGTTACGCAATAAATCAAATTAACAGCAACAATGAATTATGTACAGTAGACATGCGTAACCAAAGTAGTAGAATGGTATCCTAACTTCAATCGAAATTCATGAGACAATTTGGAAAACATATTTTAGTTGTATGTATTCTAATACATACACACAACTGAGCATAATATAAATGCCATTCAGGATACAATGACCAGTAATCAGCATTCAAGTTTTGCCAGTAAGTATTGGTTGTGACTACTTCTAGACGTTTCGATACATATTATAAAGGCAGGCCAAATATTGGAGCATTTGATATTAAAGTGATTTTAGAAGTATAATTCAAGGTTTTTTACTATTTCTACGAGTCACTACAGAGTAGCACTACTAATTGCTCAATAGTGAATAGAAGGAATATAAATCTTCAGGAGAATTAGAAGGGGAATAATTCAGAATCGTGGCCTCAATCTGCCTACTCCACGATTCGAATTAGGAGGAATCGGAAACAATACGATTGCGTGGTCTCAACCTGCCTACTCCACTAACCGTACTGTTTCCTGTCAACTCTGAAGTCTCAAACTGCCTACTCTTCAGAGTCAACTGATGGGCCGATCGTCGCGTGGCCGTATTTATAGGGGAGGGGGGCGGGTACTCACGCTCATCAGTGCGGGATGCACTCTGATTGGGCGTTACATGGCGTCCACTGAGAAGTGGTTTCCATGCTGATGGGAGTCTGTGACTGTCATCTCTAGTGTTCAAACAATTTGGACGTTTTTCTATTTCTACAGCTTCACGGAAAATTCGGGATTTGAAAGATCGGACGGGAGCAATAGTT